>MU184116.1:159552-195708 GCA_016904865.1 Pissodes strobi | reverse complement strand
TACGTACAATCTTCATATTGTACTCAGTTTATTTTATTAATTACTTTAAGTCATTTAACATTCTTTTGTCTACTCAACCACCTTTTTTTTTAATATAACCATTTTCTCCAGATAGATTGTTGCTGTGTTTGCAAAAAAGAAAGAATTTAGTAGCAAATATAGTGTCATTAAATTTTTAGATTGTTGTTTTCTTGATAGGTTAAGTTGCATGATTATAGTGCCCTATAGTTAGTTAATAGTGCCCTAATTATTCTTATTTTTTTTTTCCTGATATTCTAACTTTTTTTTTTTGATAGTTCGAAATTAAGAACCGGTTAATTTTATGAGCGAATCTAGCCACTCGGTACAACACCTGCCGAGCTTTTTCCGTTTAGCTGGCTAGAACGGGTGGCGCTCAAACGACCCCACGACAGGGGCCGGGCTTTGTAACGCGACTCTCCGGGGCTAGGTTCAATTTTTTAAATTAATTGGAAAAAAATTTTTTGGGGTTCAATCTTTAAAAAAACGTGTTGCACAGACGTAGCTTCAAATCACTTTAATGAATAACCTCCTATTACCACTGTTTGCATTCTACCATGAAGATAGGACGCAAAAAATTGGACCAAATTGAGATGAAATCCAAATTCGTTGCTGAGTTTTTCCAACAATACAGAATGCGAGACTTTGTCAAAGGCTTTAGCAAAATCTGTGTACACAACATCAACTTGAGCTTCACCGTACAAACTCTCTCCAATATATTGAGTTACGTTAGTAAGATTACTTACTGTTGATCTATTTTTCATAAACCCATGTTGAAAAATTGATATTCTTTGTTGATCTGAGTTGCAAACGAATTTATAGATTACTGACTCAAATATTTTAGCAAGCACATACAGTAAAGCTATGGGTCGATAATTTGGTATATTATTTTTATCGCCTTTCTAAAAACTGGAATTATTTTAACCTTTTTCCACACTTGAGGAAATGTGTTGGTTTTCAAAGTAAGGTTAAATAAAAATGTGAGTGGTTGAACTAAAAACTCGACCAATCCTTTGACCATGTATGATGGAATGTTATCTGGTCCCATAATTCCATTTAATGAGACTCTTAATAGCATCACAAAAATTTTTACTCTCAAAAGAGCTTAGGGAAATCACCTCAATAAATCATTTTCATTAAACTGATTACTCAAATTTGTTCAATATCATACACAGAACTAAAATATGCAGCAAAGGAATTGGAGATATACTCACCATCATTATATTCTATTTGATCTAAAAACATCTTATTTGGTGTAGACACCTCACCCTTTTTATTTTTCATGTACTGTCAGAATGATCTCGAGTCCGCAGTGATAACACTCTGTATTTTGTTAATATATTTTTTGTGAGCCAATTTAATATCTTAATTAAGTTTGGCCCTAAGTCTAATAAATTTGCTTTTTTTTCAATCTTTCGTGTCTTTAAACTTTTGATTCTCAGCTTATTTATCTTTTTGATGATTTGTATTATCTCTCTAGAAAACCATACCGAATACCGTTTTCCTCTTTTGCCTTTTGGAACGCATACATCAAAAATATTCTTTTGGTGTCATTAAAGTTAAACTTCCTGGTGGGAGCTTGTCAGACCATTCGGGTCTCTTCCTTTGTCCTTTAAATAAAATGGTTGGCGGAATAGCTACAGTACTGGCACTACAACAAAACACGACTGTAACATTTTGTATATGCTCCGTTGCCACCAGGTGAATGCTAGGCTGGCGGGGCAATATGCGAAAAACAAACTTATTTATTCTGTTTAGCCTGGGTGCGTTGCCTTCCAGTTAATTACGTATCCCTTAAAAATTTGTTTAAAAAATATTTAGTACTTCAAGTCCTTTTTTACACCGGAAAAAAATGTAAAAATTGCAATTATTGTTGCAGATTTTCGACTAAAAAAACAGAATCTCTTACGAGGAGGTGATTGCAGCCCCCCCCATTATTCTAAAAACTTACTTAATAAAATCTTTCTTTGTTTCCATTTGTAGTGTAGCTTTTTTACAAGCAATTTTTGGCCGAATTAAGACGTCCCTGGCGATGTTTCCAAATGACGCGTAAGTTAGTGTGGCATGGAAAATTCAAAATCTTAATGATATTGCCATGGATTGCCAATTAATTAGCTCCCTACAGTCGGTAGCATCAAAGTTCAGCTCTGGCACTTTAAAATCAGTTTTGGAAGCCCTACATGTTAAAATTCGACGCAAGGCCAACCCTCTAAATGGTTTTCTGTCATCTGGCTGAGCCCTGTAATTAAAATATTTTCCGAATGAGCAAACAAAAACATTTCTTTTTAGAACCTTATGTATAATGTTCTTGAACTTGGTCAGTAAATATCAAGAAGCTTGGATTAAATGGAATAAATGCTGGGGCCTATACTTACAAGCTGACTTGTACTTTACAAGAAACAGGGTTGAGGCATATATCTATCTGAATGACATACTCGGTTAATATATTTTATTCATACGATGATTCTTCTGTTTTAACATATAGTCTAATTATTATTCTGTTGAATGTTGTTGGCCATCGTACATGGGTTTCCCCCCCAACTGTGTCTTTTCCTATTGCCAGAAACATTTCGTATAAATACTGTTGCTCTGTACTTAAATCGCTAAAATTTATTGGAGGCAATTCAACGTCAAGTTTAATTATCTGAAATAGCACAGCAGGCATCTGGTCATAATTACTTAGCTGCTTTCATAAGATAAAGCCTCTTGGATTATTAGTTTTTCCATCTCATCTTTTGATTTAAATGACTAGGGGAAGTTCATTACAGTACAAAATGCATATAAATCTATGAACCGGTTCACCACTCGTGAAGACTGCATTTAACATTGTATCGTCACAATTCACTGTCATAATTTGTTCCAATTTTCACCAAAATAATCTTGAATGAAGTTAAAGACTTGACTGGCACTTCCGAAAATAAGCGTCATATGACTTAATTAACTAAAACCTGGCTCTGCAACAAGAACTATGTGTAATTTGCTTACTGTGATAAAAAGATCCTATTTTCTCAACTGGCGATATCTTGTTTTTCTGTCGTCGAAGTAGAATCCAAAAGAAACATCTGTTTGTTGTCTCTTTTTCACATTAAGCAAGTTTTCCCTCTGTCTTTATCGTTCACTTCTAATTTTACTGCTAGGATTCAGTACTAGGTCCTATTTTCTTTCTGCTGTTTATCAACGACATTGCTTGTCTGGCCATTAGCGGTAAAGTCTGTCTCTTTGTGGACTATAGTAGTTTCACTTGAAGCAACCCGGATATTACGGCGCTTCACAGAACTATATCTAGTGACTTAATCACCAATAAATCATGGTGCGATTCTAATCTCCTGTGCCTCAACGTTTCTAAAACTAAAGTTTTGTCATATAAATCTACGTTGCAATCTCTTATACTTAATAACACCAGTATTGACGTCGTTGAATCTGTGAAAATAATGGGGCTTGTTGTGGACAACCATTTAAAATGGGACTTGCGCATCGATGCCTTATAAAAAAAATTAAGTTCTGCCTGTTTTGCGCTAAGAACTATTTCCAGGGAGCTTATGTTGTCAACTGCTAGAACAGTCTTTTATACCCTTTTTGAGTCGCATCTCCGATACGCCCTTCCAGTCTGGGGTACGTGTTGTGCGATTCAATTCGAGCGTATTTACTACAAAAGAAAGCTGTTCGACACTCACTGAGACTAAACAGTGGAACTCACTGCCAGGAGTTCTTTAAAATATTTAAAATATTAATTCTTTCTTCCTTATTCATATTTGAATCAGTTTGCTTAATCCGCAAGCACGTATCTGCTATTCCAGAAAAGCCATCTCACAATTATCCACTTAGGAATACGGAGCATGATCTTTATCTGTCAACCCCACGCTCAGACTTAGTTAAAAGCTCTATACTGTACAATGCAACAAATGCACAATTATCTGCCATTTGAAATGATGTCAGTAACATCTTTTCTCGCATTTCGCAGAGCTTTGAGATCATATTTACTGGAGAGAGCCTCATACAGGTCGATCACTCCAGTTCAGAAATAATCGTTCTGGGAGACTTCAATGCCCACAACACCAACTGGCTCAAACATCACAACAAGACCGACAACGAAGGTAGAGAAGCTGAAGCATTTGCCATCAGCTGCGGGCTTACTCAACTTGTAGACGAACCAACTCGAATCTCAGAGAGGGGCGAATTCGCCGCCCTCCTGGATCTTTTTCTGACCACCAATCCTGGCCAGTACAAGGTTACAGTTGGTCCGCCATTAGGTACTTCCGACCACAAACTTATTACAACGGTTTGTGAATTGCCACCCATACAGAAAGATCCACCATTGCCTCGCAAAATCTGGCATTACAATTCTGCAAACTGGGACGATCTAAGGAGTTCTACCTAGATTTTCCTTGGATCGACGTCTGCTTTGGCACTGACGACCCGTCAGTCTGCTGCGAAGAGATTACGCAAGTGATCTCCTCAGGAATGGAAGCATACATCGCAAATTCCATCAAGTTACCATCAAAAGGAAAACCCTGGTTCAACAGAAGATGCGAAAGAGCTGTAGGTAGGAAACAGCAAGCCTACAAGTACTGGCAGCAAAATCAGACCGCCGAAAATCGCAACTATTTTATCGAAGCGAGAAACGAGTGCAAGCGTGTGATCGATGACACTAAGGACAAACACAATCAAAGGATCAGGAATAAACTTATGCAATGCCCCCGTGGTTCCAGGAATTTCTGGTCGGTAGCAAAGGCAGTAAGTAACAACTTTACAAAAACGTCGCTCCCACCTTTGACGGACGAACGTGGCATCACGGCGACTACAGCCAAGGAAAAAGCAAACATGCTCGCCAAAATGTTTTCATCGCACTCTACCTTAGACGTCCCCCAAGGCAAGACTCTCCCCACCATACCGAACATCAACACTATCATGGCAGAAGTCAAGTTTTCTCACCGTGATATTCGCAAAATCCTTAAAGAACTAGGTACGCAAAAGGCATCAGGACCGGACGGAGTACCTGCCATCGTGTTAAAGAACTGCGCCAGGCCCGTTTTTTCCAGGCTTTTTTTCTCTGTCTTATGGAAAAGGGATTTACCCATCTTCTTGGAAAGTCGCTCGAGTGCAACCTGTTCCAAAAAAAGGCAAGAAAACCATGCCCTCAAACTATCGTCCAATTGCCTTGCTTCCAATAATCTCCAAAGTTATGGAACGTGTAGTCAATCAGCAACTACTCAAGTATCTCGAGAACAACAAATAATCAGCGATAATCAATACGGCTTTCGCAAAGAGAGATCGACAGGAGATATATTGGCCTATGTCACTCATATATGGAGTAGGGCAATTGAGAACTATGGAGAGTCTCGAGCGATTGCGTTGGATATTTCAAAGGCATTCGACAGAGTTTGGCATGACGGACTGCTCAACAAACTACCGTCCTTCGGACTGCCGGCCTCTCTCTGCAGCTGGTTTGCCAGTTTCCTTAAGAGCCGATCTCTGCACGTTGCAGTCGATGGACACATCTCGGACACATTCACCATCAACGCGGGCGTGCCTCAGGGCGCAATACTTTCACCAACTCTGTTCCTCATCTATATTAATGACCTGCTGACCGAAAGAAATAATCCTGTTTACAGTTTTGCAGATGACAGTACCCTTGTCTCCCACTTTAGATCGGAAAAACCCTTGCCAGCGACTGAGACTAATCACCACAGACAGGAGCAGATTACGGCAATAAATCAAGACCTGGAGAAAGTTCAAACTTGGGGCGACCGAAATTTGGTCCAGCTCAATGCAGCAAAGACCCAAGCAGCAACGTTTACCAAGAGGGCCAATACAGCGGGCCCTGACATCGTTACGGCAGGATCGACCATTCCTTCATCCTCGTCAATTGGACTGCTGGGTGTCTCGGTCAACAGCAATATGTCCTGGCATGACCACGTTGCTAACATCGCAAAATCAGCCTCCCAGAAGCTTGGTGCGCTATTTCGCAACAAAAAAACTCTATACACCGCAGCAGTTGCTCTTGCTCTACAAAGCGCAAATAAGACCGTGCTTAGAATATTGCTCACATATCTGGGGTGCCGCACCAAAGCACACCCTAAAGCTGCTGGATTCCATTCAGAAGAGAGCTGTGCGTCTCGTCGGCGACCCGGAGTTGACCCGGAATCTAGGCAGTCTGGAACACCGCAGACATGTAGCCGAGATATCTCTGTTTTACAGATACTTTCACGGCAGATGTTCCCAGGATTTGGTCCACCTCATCCCGCCCCTGGCAGCTCCTGTCAGACAGTCACGACAGACGGCAAGAGCGCACCAGTTCGTCGTACAACTGGAAACACCTAGAACATCGCTTTACAAGAACTCCTTTGTCTGGCGCACTGCATCACTGTGGAACTCACTCTCAGGACATCTGTTTCCCACTGGTTACAACTTACAAATATTCAAGAGCCGTGTCAATCAACATCTTCGCACACACACCGCTCGTCGGGCGCCATAGTGTGTGTGCCACTGCCATAAAAAAACCGCAATAAACGACTTTTTTTATTAATACTTAATTTTGAGCAAAAGTCTAATGTTTGGTGTTTAGTGTTTGATGTTTAAATGATTAAATATATTATGATATTAAATATTTTATATAATATTTTGACGACGTACGATTTGCACAGTTGTATAAAGCTTTGTATAATTTGGTTTTTCTTTTTCTTTTCATTGTATGTTTCTGTTTGTGATTTTATATTTTCTTCATGTTTTGTACTCTAGCTCTAACTTTTTTCTAAAAATTGTGAAATTTTTTGACAATAAAGCATCTAATTTTTATTATTATTATTATTATTATTATTATTGTTAAGAAAATCATTAATTTTCGAGCCTCTTTTTATTTGCCAAAGAAGGAAAATTCATCTTATATAACAAATAATAGCCAAAGCTAATCTATTTTACCGATATTACCAAGAGAAAAATAGTATTATCAAACATAGATGTATGCTCTTTGATCCAGTAGCCCCATTTTGTCTTCCGCTGACAATAATAAAAATGAAGATCTGCTTTATTGATCATTTATTTGCTACAGAAAGTTTCAATTGAAAATTTTTTAAATCAACATCAATTTGACAAAAATTCTTATGTTTAATTAGGCTTTCACAACCCGAATATTTTAAAGAAAATACTGGATTCTCAGTCCTTAATCATTTTGAACTTCTATAGCTCTTAAAACTGGTTAATTTGCAAATTATACAAACACCAAGTTTTTGGCCCTCATCGATTCTGGTTAGCTCGATGTTTTTGCTATCTTTGAACCCGATGAAAGCTTCATGGCTTCTAGCAAACGGACTAATAAAATGTCAGTAGTTCAATGAAGGGATGATAAGCTGAGATCCTCAAAACTGGTGAATCACTAATGATCAACAGAAAACAAATAAATGTCAAAGTATTTCAAGCCTCTAAATCGCTATAAAGTGAAGAAACTTTCAGATCGTCGCGGAAAGATGAATGCAAATGAATCTTAGTTAGTTCTTGCGAACCAATTCATTAACATGGCATAGCTAAGATTTAACCTTTTATTTCAACTACTATATTATATCCTATAATTAATTTAGTATTGCTGCATGCTATTATTTCTATATTGCTGTGGTAGATTATTTATCCGGATGCTCGTACACTCACTACTACTCATGTTATAAAGTCAGCTACATTTTAATGCACCATATATTTTAAATTTTGAATCAGTTACAAAAATCTGGAATTATCTTATTTAAGAATGTTTCAAAAATTATTGATGCTACCTCAAAAAAATTAGTTGCTTCGTCACAAAAAATATAATCATGTTTGTTTGTAGATGTACCTGAAGAAGTTCCAATTATGGAAATTAGTAATGATATTACTAGATCCAGCAATATGATAAGAGCTAATTGTACCACCCCACCCTCTTATCCATCCATGAACGTAACTTGGTATATAAATGGCATAAAGGTGAGTTACTTTTGCTCAATTTATTAGAGTTTTGTTTGATGTAAATATAAAATATTAAAAATGCAATAGAGCGAAAAAATGTTCTACTTATAAAATTTAAAAGCCATTCTAGAATTTCATGAGGTGCACGAAAAATTGCTAATCAGTTTCTAGACATATTGGCTACTTAGAGATAGCATCCTCCTCCAATCCCTCATTTTTATGTGCAATAATAAAATTTGAAAGCCTTGGTCGATGGGAACCATTGCTTGTCGAATCTGCTTATATAAATTTTAATTTCTCCAAGGAGTATATATTAAATTGGTTGAAAAATGGTTTCGTTAATAATAATGTAACTCTTGAACCTCTGATCTTAAGTTCAGAATAGAAAACGATGAGAGCTAAAGCGCCCAAAGAGGTCGTGTTCAGTTGTTTCTATATAATATTAACCCTTTCGCTGCGACCCTAAAAAGAAGGCCATTTAGCCATATGCGGATTATATAATTATGATTTTAATTAATTTGTATGATTCTTTCTTTGGGTTTAAGGATTCTATTAAGCCACGTTTTCCTCCTCGGTCGCTGATCGTTGGCGACTCGATCCAATAACGGCGACTGATTCGCCATTAGTTTTCTGTTTTCCTCCGCGTTAGTGACACAAAGAATTCTTGCTAAAAAGAAGGAAGACGCACAAGCGCGCCTTCCGCATATAGTAGTGGCGACCTTGACCGCACATGTGCGCTCTCCGCAGCGAAAGGGTTAATTAGTAGTAATGCTATCTTTGGTTTGCCAATATCAACAATTCTTCCATTAAGCGATTTAGTAGTGTGGCCATCTTTTTCGACTATTCTAGAAATAAATGAATTTACTATATTATTCAAGCCAAGCCAAAGCTCTCAATCAGGGTTTCTCAAAGACGTCAATCCTACCTTAGATCCTCAAAGAAAGAGCCCCTATCTTTGGTTTGCTAATATCAACAATTTTTCGATTAAACGATTTAGTAGTTTAGCCATTTTTTTTCGACTATTCTAGAAATAAAATGAATTTACTATATTATTCAAGCCAAGCCAAAGCTCTCAATCAGGGTTTTTCAAAGACGTCAATCCCACCTTAGATCCTCAAAGAAAGAGTCTCCCAACTATTCCGAAAGTGAATTCCTCAATGCCAGATCTGGTATTTCGCCAACGCGAAGTGAAACGAATACTCAAAGACCTAGACACACAAGGCCACAGGACCGGGATGGCGTTCCGGCACTGCAATCCGCAGAGAAGTGGAACCAACCACTACACAATGGATAAAATCCATGCTATCCAGCCGTGAAGTCACCGCGACCATTGGAGAAACAACCGTCACAGTCAAAGCAATAAGGAGAGGGTCCTATCGCCCATGCTTTGGTCTGAAGCAGACTTTGAAGTACAAGGTATAATAATAAGAGGTAAGCATGACAACGTTCTCTCAGAACGTATGCAAAGTGCACTCAAACTTGTCAGTACATAGTCTACACAGGTAAGACTAAATGTCAACCCAAGCAAAACCGGAGTGACCCCATTTAGAAAAAGAAGGAAGCTGAACCTTAAAACACCCACTTTGAGAGGAACAACGGTAGAGCTTTCAAAAGAGGTTAAGTTAAGTATGTTGGCATCATTCTTGACCAAAAACTAACCTGGAACCTATACCTGGAAAGAACTGTCAAAGCAACGGCAGGGCTCAGGGCTGTCGACGACTCTATGGTAAAGCATGGGGCCTTAAACCCTCCATCATCTGTTGGTCCTATAACACTGTTGTAAAGCCTATTATAACCTACGCCTGCATAGTGTGGTGGGTAAAAACAAAGGAAATAACAACTCAGCAAAAGCTAACAAGTGGACAAAGGCTTGCCTGTCTGGGTATAACAGGGGCTATGAAAACGTGCCCCACGGCAGCTTCCTGCAGATATCCATAGAAAAGGAGGCCTGGACCAGTGCGCGTAGTCACTCAGGCACATAAACTGAAGTCAGAAATCTTGACTGGTAACCTTAAAATTCTGAAACCAACCGATACAATGGAAACAAAACTCCATTTTCATTGCTCCTTTGAAGTGGTAATCGAAGACCGCAATACTATAGGAGAAAGACTAAAACAACTAGAGAGGGGATCATTTGTTTGATATACAGATGGATCAAAGATAAACGAAGAAGTAGGATCCAGATTTTACGTACCAAGGTGACGATCTCTGCACCTTTAGAAAACACTCCTACCATCTTTCAAGCAGAGCTAAATACTATCAATATAGCCATCTCTGAATGTGCCAAAAAGGCCTAAGAGGTGCAAAGATCTATTTCTATCAGATAGTCAAGCAGCCTTAAAAGCGCTAGTATCTAGCAGAATCAACTCCCGGCTAGTGTGGGATTATTAAATGGATGCAGATCAACTACTGGCAAATAGACACACACTAATGTCCAGGGCACAAGAGGGGCCCAAAACATTCTGTGGCATCACTAGAGAGCACGTAATGAATGAACTCAGAAATTGAGAAAAAAGGCGGAAAAAAACACATTGGGCCAAAGCATCTGGGCAGAGACAGGCAAAAAGACTCATCTCTCATTCGCCTAACTGCACAAAAAAACTTCACAAGCTGCAAAAAAAAATAAGTTAAAACTGATCGTAGATCTCCTCACTGGACATGGCCCCTGGAAATACCTCAAGAAAATAGGGAAAACTACTGACAAACAATGCAGATTCTGCCAAACTATGGCTGAAGCGTCAGAGTCCTACTCTGAGAATGTCAGACACTGACTCGTCAAAAATTGAGGCATCTCGAAAATGCCTTTCTGGCACCTGGAGATCTACAAAAGCTCCACCTTTGAAATATTCTGAGGTTCTCGAAAGAGATAGGAACTTTCGTGTAACATAGAGGGTTATACACAAAATATCAATTGTGGTCAACGTGTTGAAGGGCAAATCTTGCCGAGCGACCCCTCTACCATACCGTACCCCAACTGGCCAACATCCATACGAACCAAAATCAAGTTAAGAAAATAAATAAAAAATAAATAAAGAAAATAATAAATTATAACAATAATCCTAATACAAGCAGTTAACCAATTAGTACCGACATTATCTTGGATAACCGTCACGCCACTCCATATCACGGATGCGGTTTGAACTACTGTCCCGATTCGAGAATACTAAAGCAGGCATTATGCTAGATATTTACTGCATTTAACAGTATATCTGATAGCTGGCGTAGTAATGTCGAAATTCGATTAAATATTCGAAAACATTATTTGGAGATGAAAACACATATCAAATGTGCCTAATATGAATCAAATTTAAGCTAATTTTAAATATACCAAATTTAAAATGAATTTAAAATGATACATTGCAATAAAATGAGAAGAGTCCCTACCTGAGGTCTTGGACACAGGTAATGTGATGATCCATGGCTTCGACACATTGACTCAGAGGGTCTTATCGAAATAATAATTACAATTCCAACTCTAGATAATGATCCATTGCATGATAAGATACCAAAAAGTTCTATACTTGATTTGGGCGTACGAAATAAATACTGCTCAGCTTAGATTTGCACAACCTCTATTGTGAATATTTGGTAGCCGATGTACAAAAAAATTGTTGTAGCAACACCGAAAACTTTTTGCTAAAGAACGGCGTTTATCCGAATAGCCCAATAAAAACAAGTACAGAAGACGAGCGAATTTGCTAATTGCTATTCCGTATTTTACTTTCGAAAAAATTGACCCGAAAACGATAACAACACTGATTTTGTTCGCAATAAAAAGGAGGATTTTTATCACCGTTGTCAAGGCAATGCTTTCTATTGTTAAGAATAGCATCCGTATCAACGTCAGTCGTCCATACAAATAAAATTTTACTAAAAATGAACCTGGACATATTTGAATACAATTCACAAGACGATATCAATAATTTGATAAATTCTACAAGTTCCTGCCAGTTTATGCTATTTTGCGATATGGGAAAGTATATAATTGGCTCAAACGCCACAACTGCAGAAATTACACTGTTTTTAAGAGACAGGGCAGTCAATATGCAAACGACCAATGGGGCAGATATAGATTATAAAGACTACCCAGTGAAAACAATTTGTAACATTATTGCCAAAATGATATAAGAAAATAGTTATTTGTGTATTTAGAGCGCAAAGTAATGGATTGCGCTTGAGAAAGAATGTTACTGCGCGACGCGTAGCGGAGCGCAGTAATCTTTCGAAAACGGCAATCTTCCTTTGCGCTCGAAAAACACACAGAACTTTTTCTACAGCCGCATTTTTTAAAATTAAATACACATTTTTCTCTATACTTATTCTGAAATTTGCAAATGACTGTCAGTTTTGACATATTATATTCGGGTTTCGGGCATATTTAGAATAGGAGTGCCAGCAACAAACTAACAAACGCACGACTGTCATTTATTTATCTTCGGATTCCATGACCATTCATAGCACACTCGACGAAAAAAGTGAGAATTTACTTTTCCATGTTCGCGCTAGAGCGCAAAATAAGGATCCACGGCATTCGTCGATTTTGCGATTTCATTTGAATTTAATAATTTGTTATTTTGCGCGCGGCTGTAGAAAAAAACCTTTTTCTAATATTGAGCTTCAAGATTCACGAAATGCTAGTAAATAAACTATTTGTATCAAAACATACTAGCTGCTAAAGTGGGATCTACCGGTTAGGTTAATATATCGTTAACCCTTATTAACCCTCCGGTCGTCGGGTGGCTGATGTGTACCACATTCGGTCGGGTGGGGTCTGTGAGGACCATAATTAAAGTAACAAAAATTAATACAAACTTTTTTTTTTATCTCAATATCCTATTAAAATAATAATTTCTAAACCACATTTGATATAATTAACAAAATATTGTCTTATTAAAACTAGTTTTTCTATATATTGGTTAGGGCTAAAAAATGCCATGTAATTTATTAATTTTTTTTTTAAATGAGTGAAATAAATAGAAAATTAAATCTAGCACATTTTTATTAAAATATATATGTTACAGGAACCTCAAACACACAAATTTTATTAACACAAGGGAATTAAATAGGCGGTGACACAAACTTTAGTGGTTCAATCTTGGACCACCATTTCCTCAAAACAATCGCGACAGCAAACTGTTACGTCATCTAAACACAGCCAATTCTTAGAAACTTTGCAAAAAAATCTGATTTTCCGTCTTTTGCAATATTTATAATTACCTCTTTAGCCAGGCTGTGGTTCTGATACATCCTCCCGAAGAGTACCTGTAAGCCTCATAACTGAGCTTCTTACGGTCTTTGGTAAATGTTTGTCGATCTTTCTTTTTTCATATTGTCTTGCAAAACCTCCATTGCAAAATTCTTCTGAAACAGCCTGGGCCTTAGAATTTTCGCCATCCGGGTCTTTAGAAATGAGATGGCACTTAAGTTGAAAAGAATAAATCGATCAAGATTTGTTACAAATGCGATCGGGTGTGGTCTGTCAGGACAGAATACTGCATGACGACTACTTAGATATTAAAATATCATTTATATATAGGAATTTCAATTGCTTTTAATGCCCTCGAAAGGTACTGTAATCGTGAAAATTGAAAAAAATATATTAAAAAAAATATTAAAGGTTTTCATTTCACCGTGGACTCACAGACCACACCCGATGATCGGAGGGTTTTAAACTATTAATATATAATTCTAGTATACTTGAAAAACGTTAGTTCTTAAACTTATTGCTTTTTTTTTTCAGGTGAATGAAAGCGGTAGAAGGTCCGTTAGTTTGGATCCCATATTGGCATATTCGAAAAATCGACGAACGCCGCACATGACTGTTTCTCATTTAGAGAAAGAAATCGACGATAATATTTTTCAGGTGAAACTTAATTAAAATAATCCAAAATTATTAGAGGTTTTAAAATTATTCATATAACTTACACATTTATTAATTATAATTTTTGAAGTGAAAACTTCTTTAGGCATCAGCACACTATTCCTTGGGTAGTGAATGAAATTGAGCCATCATGTAACGTGCCATTCGGCCGGCTATGTAACGCCCACTCGGGCAAAGTAGGTAAACTAGATAGAAAAACAGTCAAGCGCGTTCAGCACACTTTGTTCTGGGTAGTGAATGAAGCTGAGCCGTCAAGTAACTTGTGCCAGATTAACGCTCATTCAGGTAATTTTTAGAAACTCAGCATTTTTCTCGAAAACTACTACGAATAAAATTATAGGATTTGTCACGCTTTAAGGTCCGTAAACGATGAATTGTTTTGATGATTCGGTTTTCCGTTTCCGAGGTATTACGTCATTGTGAGATTTTTCAAAATGTTGCTTTCATACACGATAGCTGCCGAAAAGCGTAATTAATTTCAACGAATTTTTCTTTTAATGATGTTTCGGACCCTATTGAAATTGGCGAGAATCGGAAAAAGACGAGTACTTTTTCGACCCGTATATTTTTTTTTATAAAGGGGTCACTTTGGGTGGTTCTAGCGCCGAAAAAGTCACAGGTATCGAAAAAAAACGGAGATAAGATTTAGATCGGAAATTTAAAGGAGAAAAACTGTCTAAATACCTCTCTTCTTCGAAAATGTCGGCAAAATGTAAAACATCGATTTTTAGGTCAAAAAATTTAAGATTTTTATTTTCTTCTTGTAAAATAATTTCTTTGTAGAAAAATAGATTTATCTGATGAAAATTTACGTAAAAATGTATATAAGATGACACCTTAAAAATGATGATGCCTTTGATACAGGATGTGCTAGTTGAATTGAATATTGTTACGTTTTTCCCGTGGACGAAATTACAACTTTTACTATTTTAAACTAATACTCTTTTTATTCTTTATCACACTTAACTACTCTTAGAACTTTACAACTAATAGCTCTTTACAATCCAACACTCAATTATTAAATAACTCAACACGCGCTTTGCCTGGCTATTTATATACAATCTAAAGTCTATCGCGACTACTCTGGACGAAGTGAGGCCTCTCTATATTATCCTAGGTCAGCCAGAGGGAGAATTCCATAATTCCTGAATCTTCGCGGCCGGCAATGACTCATACGTAGATGCGCCAAGGCTGGTTCTATAGGGTAGCACAAAAACATTCGGATGGTTGGTAGCCGTGACATTGCCTCCCTCTTAAACCTGATCGTCCCGATCAGCTACCTCATGTCCGTGATATGCTTTGAACCTGTCGAGATGGACAACTTTCAGCTTGCTACTGGGGCTACGTTGAATTCTATACACTACGTCATTAATTCTTTTGATGACTGTATAGGGCCCATCCCATACTGGCGTTAGCTTGGGAGATCTTCCTTTCGTCCTTTGCGGATTATATAACCAGACTTTATCGTTCATCTGAAATCCTATAGAATTAGCTTTGAGATCATATCGTGTCTTCATTCGGTCATGGATGTATAGTAACTTTTCCTTAAGGGAGTCCACGTAGTCTTAAATTTCCATATCCTGGTTGTCTGGCAGTCCGGGTAATAGGCCACATGGTAAACGGAGTTCTTCTCCAAATAAAACCTCGGCTGGTGTTAGTCCTCTCATGTCATGGACTGCTGATCTATATGCCATCAAATATAGTGGTATGTGTTGGTCCCAATCTTTCTGATGTTCATCTACGACTGTTGACAAAAGTTCTTCAATGGTCTTGTTAAACCTCAAAACCATGCCATCTGATTATGGATGTAAGGCTGTAGTCCGTGTTTTATGGATGTTAAGTAAATCACAAACTTTCTTGGAAACCTTGGGTTCGCAGTTGCGTCCTTGATCTGAATGCAGCTCTAACGAAACACCAAATCTGCTGAATAGGTTACTCACGAGGACCTCTGCTATGCTAACAACTTGTTTATTGGGGATCGCAAATACTTCAAGCCATTTACTGAAGTATTCAATTGCCACTAAAATGTACTTGTTATCATTATTTGTTTCTGGAAAAGGGCTAGCTATGTCAATGGTGATACGTTCAAATAGTTGGCCCACATTATACTGTTTCATTTTTCCCCTAGATCTTGTTTTGTTTTGGTCCTTGACTTGCGGCACAAGTTGAGCACTGCCGACACCACGATTTCACATCCTGGCAGTAGTTGACCCACTTCGAGATGAGCACCAGACTCTCCATTATAAATTTCTTCCAGAACTTCCGATATCTTCCTCCTTGGTACCACTAACTGTGTCTTCACTACTTTTCCATCGGCGCTTTCCCAGGCTCATATAAGAAGACCATTTTCCACTACCAGAGAGTTCCATTGAGCCCACGGAGTTTTAAAGGTAAATCCTTTAGTTGAAATTTCTCTCCAGCTTGTGCTTAGTTGATGTTCTTCTTTAGCTTTTAGCAGTAGTGCTTTTTCACTATCTTCAAGCTGATCCTTTTTAAGTTGGCTCTGTGATCCACTACTGATCAACATCAAACTTCATTTGCCTAATGGGAGTAATTCCTTTTGTTGACCTATTCTTTGGCAATGCTTACAATTTTATTCTCGCATGGTCTTCTAGATAAATCATCTGCATTATTATGCATTGTAACTTTTCAAGCCATCTGGCTACTTGTCCTACAGGCTGTTTCATATCCAAAAGCCATTTAAGTGCTGCATGATCAGTTCTTATTAGAAATTGTCCATACAGATATTGATGGATATGCTCAACAGACCGTACTATTGCCCAAAGCTCTTTTCGGGTTACACAGTAGCTGCGTTCAGGTTTCGAAAGTGTTCGACTGTAAGTAGTATTCGATAACTCGTTTTTCTCCTGCTTGTACTTACGATAAAACCGCATCGATGCCGGTGTTGCTTGCGTCTATGTTCAATACAAATTTACCATTTTGTTCCGTATATTTCAATATTGTACTAGAACATAGAGCCGCTTCAATAATTTCCTGAACGCAAAATTTCAGTTATGATCCCAATTATAATTGGCTCGTTCTTCAGTGAGGTTATGTAGAGGTGCAGCTATATTTACAAATCCTTCGACAAGTCTTCTATAATAAGTACATAATCCAAGGAATCTCCGCAGTTGGTGTTTGTCGCGAGGACGGGGCCAGTCTTTGATTGCCGTAATCTTTCGTTGGTCGGTTTGGATTCCCTCCGATGACACGACATACTCGAGAAATTCAACTTTTTGTTGAAAAAGCAAACATTTCTTTGGATTTAGTAAGAGCTGAGCATTCTTGATTCTAGTAAAAACTTCATGCAGGTTTTTATAGGTGCTCTTCGAAAGTTTTTCCCATTACCAATATATCATCAAGATAGACCAGGCATGTCTTCCAAGTGAATCCTCGTAGAACAACTTCCATAAGACGCTCAAAAATAGCGGAGGCATTGCATAGTCCGAAGGGCATAACTTTAAACTGATATAAAACACTTCCGGTAGAGAAGGCAGTATTTTCCTTATCCTGTTCGTCAATGCCTACTTGCCAGTAGCCGCTCGTTAAATCAAGTGTTGAGAACCAATAAGAACCTGTTAGTGTCGTCAACGTGTCATCAGTTCTGGGAAGTGGATAGCAGTCTTTATTGGTGACGTCATCGAGCCTTCTATAGTCCACGCAGAATCTGGTAGTCCCATCCTTCTTGGTGACTAAGACAACAGGAGACTACCATGGGCTTGATGATTCTTCAATAATTCCATCATCAAGCATTCTGTCCACTAATATGGTGGCGAGGCCTCTCTATATTATTCTCGACTAGCCATCGGGAGAATTCCATAGTTTCTGAATCCTCGCAGCCAGCGATGACTCATACGTAGTCGCGTCAAGGCTGGTTCTATAGGATAACACAAAAATATTCGGATGGGCTAGCCGTGACATTATTTTCGCAATTTCGAGTTTTGATACGACACGTTCATTGTTGAAAAACCGAATAATCTGGAGCAAATTCTCGCCTTTTGAAGTTTTCACTTCTATCGTGCGGTCTTAAGCACAAACCGTTTTTTACGTACATTTAAGGAGTTTGCAAAATGAGAAATATAAATTCAATCTAATATTGTTCATTTTTAGGATGGAGTCATAAGAGTGCAGTGCATAAGTACGATATTTAACTTATATAAAAGTGAAAACGTAAGATATATCGATGATAATCGACCACAGCCATGGCCATCATCAGTAATTGGTACCACCGAGAACGCATCAGGTATTGGATATACTAGAACGTAATTTTTATTAATATTTTTTAGTTGTCCTAAATTAGAGAGGATGTTTTCGTTAATGTAGTAACTAAAAACATACGCTTATAATTTACAATTACAGACTTTCTATATATCTATAAATATACTGCATTTATATGAGTTCATTTTGTGGAAAATTGGCTCACAATAATATGACGGAAAACTGCTATTAACTAAAAAAAAGGATGACAAAGATGATGGGGCAAGTATTGTAATCGTATCGGAGATATATTAACAATATTATTATACATAAAAAAATATCAAAATCATTATTATATAAGTAGAGTTAGTTTCCATTTTCAAGCGAAAATAAGAATTTAGTTTCTACAAGTAATATCTGTGTATTATAATATTGTTTATTGTTACAGATAAATTCATATTTATTTCATTAAAAAAATTTATTATAATTAAGACATTATTATTTATTAATATATGCATATTAGACTATTACTACTAAGAAAAATGCGTATTAGAAGACAAATGATAATTTGCCGGAATTTCCTATTATGTAGAGGACGTAAGTATGCCTGAGATAGCATCCCTTTAGTTTGAGCAACCAAAACAAAGACAAAGTTGGGATCTTATCCGTCTAATTCGGTAAAAGCTCAGTATAAAAGATGCAAGCTGCATCATCTTCATCTTCCTCGCAAAATTATTCTGTAGCATCTGAATCATGGTTGCTTTCTTTCTCTTTAACAAGAACTTTTTCTACGTTTCTCCAATCTGGTTGGCTGTTTCTGTTTCAGGTGCATAGTCGAGTATTTCATATTTCTCTCAATTTCTGTCGGTTTTGAGATTACTTCAGGTGGTAACTGGAAGAGGTAATATATCTGTTACAGTGACAAGCTGGTAATTACGGAGTTAAAGGCTTAGAAATGTCTTTGTAACACGACGGTTTTTGCAGGTGCTGGTTGAGTCGACAGATGCTTCAGTTATATTTGGATCCTCTTTCACGTAAGTAGGTATATCAGCCTCTGCTGGGCCAAATAAATGTTAGGGGAGAATATCTGTCGCATAGACTTCTTTTAACAAACCGGGAACTTGGTAGTGAGTGACAGTTTATTCTAGATGATTTCTGATACAGCTATTTAATGATTCACTACAATAAGTGTTTAAAAGCCCATAAAAACTATCGTCAACTAGTTGCACTCTCTGTGTGCAATGTAGCGAGAAACAAAGCCATATGAGGTTATTGGATTTTGCATATTCCATAACTTCGTAGCTGTATTTTTTCTACATTAAAATAGGTTAAGCTTTTTGGCAGTTTTCCAAAACGGGTTTTCCATCACTGCAACCTGCAAGATTTATCGTGGTTCTCTCTGCTTTTAGAGCACTTCACCTAGTTTCGTATCTGATTATCTCCATAGCCTTGATAATGACCCCTCTGTGTAGCATGTAGCTACTAGATTGCTTTCGCCCATTTGTTCGAAACACGTCCTGACCATAGCCTCACAGTGGCATAGATGGTGGGTTGCAGTTTCCTCTTCTTCTTATTGGCAGAACCTACATAAGGTATCGTCCACCGAGCCCATCAGACCTTTCAATAGACAATGGCCGGTCAATAAATCTACCATCAGCTGTAAACTTTGCTGAGGAACTCTTTGTTTAGCTTGTCACTTTTCTGGTTGTACAGTCCATCATTCTTGAGACTTCGTTGCTGCCCATTTTATAACGGATGACTCAATAGTACACCTGACCACCACAGAAACTTACTTTGGTCTTATTTCATAAATTAGTACTTTGTTGTGCGATTGTCCTTAAGAGCTCAATCCCTATACTACTATTTATGAACTAACTAATTAAAGGTATTTGACCTAGTACCTTAGAGGTACAAGGTTTTCATTTATATTTTGACACACACCTGCAGAATTTATTAAACCAGGTAGGCAAAAACCTTTTATATAAAAGTTGTATGTTTTTTTCCACAGATGTAATATCCTACGGAAAGATGGGTAGTCAATTCATAAATATGGACTAACCCAACTATACCATTACCGACGACAACCGAACTATATCGTACCAGCCTAAATGTTCCCTTTTACGCCATTATTGTGGTTCATCATATTTTTGTCGAGTTTGTTAGTGTTTAATTGAAATTTTTTGGTAAAATCCATTTAAAAACTTAATAATTTTTTGGGGAGGGGAGACTCGATGCATGCACTTGAACTTGAACGAAGAAACTCAGAACTTCTCAAGAGGATAGACTTTTTGAAGAAAGAACTACAAGCGTTAATAACAATTATCCATTGCTAACACCAATGTAGTGCAGCAGGTGCCAACATGTGAGCAGCATTTTCCATTGCATGGCGAGATCCATAAACAAAATAAAGCATCATCATTAAAATGAAGTCTTTACAGAGGACTCCTCAGGTTTCTGCAGGTTTATCTTCCCAGAGGGGCACACAACAGCTTATTCCAAGTACAAGGGAAATGCCAGTAGCCGTCTTAGAGCTGCCGAAAGACGTCAATAGCAGTACCTTAGTCGAAGCGACCCTAACACTACTGAAGATAATATACTGGAGTACGTCAAGGATCAGCTGCTGATTTTTTATGTAAAATGCTTTGTTCTTGATAAGAATGACGATGTGACATATTTCAAGATTGGCGTCAAGGAGTCAATTCTCAGTGGATTACTTGACCTGAACCTTTGGCTTGCTGGTGCAGCAATAAAGGGGTTTCGTCCTCACCGTCCAATAACGGAACTGGAAATTTTGAGCCCGGAGGAGGGGTGGATCAGCATCACTAGAAGATGCAACGCTTTTGGACCACAATGTTAGAGATCTTAAAAAAAATTTAGTTACCTTCTATGTACAACTCTTGCTGAATCGTACGGTTTAATAGCCCTAATTGATACTTAGTTTGATGACACGAGTAGTGACTCTGAATTTCGTGACACGCGTTACGTAGTTTACCGGACTGCCAGAAACTCTGATAATAGGTGTTCTGCTAGCAGTTGATAACGTTTTAAAGTCTCGTCGTCTAACTTCTAACAACCCTGCAGTGGAAGTGATGTGAATGTCTGTGATAATTGGGAACCTGGTGTACTGTACAGGTTGTGTGTATATTCATCCCTTTGTGGATGTGACGTACTATGAGTTGCCCTTAAAATCGGTAACACAAGCTTGAGAATTATTTGACAATGTATTCGTCATAGGCGACTATAATCTCTCACACATAACTTGGCCTTTAAATGAGGACCTAGGTTTATTACCGGGAAATGTAAGACCTGTTAGGGATGCTTTATTGTGTTACACTACTCCGTATTTGGGTTTATCCCAATATAATGATATAATCAATGTTAATAATGGTATTTTAAACTTATGTTTTGCTAATTTTAAGCCCGACTCAATTGCTAGAGGCGGTAGTTTAGTTAATTGTAAACCTTATCATCCGGCATTAGAGTTTTCTTTATCTCAGAGTGGGAGAGCATGTTTGAGCCGTCTTTTTAACATTGGAAATGTTTTTGTTTTCCTATTATGGGGTATCAAATCACGAAAAAGTGCATGCTACATTTGGCACATCACGTAATATACGTGAGAGATGGTGTTAGTCTCTTTCTGAGGACGGAATCGGTTCAAATGACAAAAATAAATTAAAGCTAACTGAAACTAACCGAAAGTTGATTGAACGACTAACCCAAACTAACTAAAAGTAACCAAAAGCACAAAAAGGGTTCAAATGAATCGGAACAAATTAAAAAAATGAAAGTAAGTTAAAACTAACTAAAAGTAACCGAAATTTGCCGAATAACCAAAACTAGCCATAAAAATTAAAATTGGTTATAACCTATCGGATCCGGTTCAAATTACTAAAATAAATTAAAACTAACTGAAACTAACCAAAAGTTGATTCAACGACTAACCGAAAGTAACCAAAAGCTCCAAAAAAGGCTAAAACGTATCGGAACAGATTAAAAATATTAAAGTAAGTTAGAACTAACCAAAACGAACCGAATTTTGGTGACTAAACAAAACTACCCGAAAACATTAAATTCGGTTATAAAGTATCGGCGCCGATTGAAATGACTAAAATTAAAACTAACTGAAATTAACTGAATATTGATTGAACGACTACCCACGACGACTATCTAACCCAATCTAACCTAAACTAACCAAAAGCACCAAATATGACTAAAACGTATCGAAACAAATTAAAAATATTATAGTAAGTTAAAAATAACCCAAATTAACCGAATTTTGGCGACTAACCAAAATTAACCAAAAACATTAAAATTGGTTATATGTAACATATCGGAAAGTTGATTGAATGACTAACCAAAACTAATCAAAGGTAGCCAAAAGCACCGAAACGGGCTAAAATGTATCGAAATAGGTTACACAAATTAAAGTAAGTTGAAACTAACCAAAACGAACCGAATTTTGGCGACTAACGAAAATTAACCAGAAACATTATATTTAACTATAACGTTTCGGAGCCGGTTCAGATGAATACTTTGGTTTCTTGGCAGTGAGCTTCCAAGGTCGCATCACAACACGGAAAATTTTAGTGAACGTCACAACACGGTTTGAGCATAACTGATTATAACGTATCGGAACCCGCTCAAATAAGTAAAATACATTGAGACTAAGTGAAAATAACCGAAAGTTGATTGGATGACTAAACAAAACTAACCAAATCTATTAAAATTGATTAAAACGTATCGGAACCAGTTCAAATGACTAAAATAAGTTGAGACTAAGTGAAACTAACCGAAGGTTGATCAGACGACTAACCAAATCTATTGTAACGGCAAAGTGAAACAAAACAGCGGTCGTGTTCTATTGCTAGCTTTATTTCAACTGACTAACTCTCTGGTCAAAAATAATGATCTAACAAAAGCTGTAAATATACGTTTTTATCTCCCGGATCGGGTTACATAAGCTAAACACGCAGTGATACGAATCACCTATGCCTTCCAAAGAAATTATTAGTTTTTATGTAGACTAAACAAACCAAAATATTATTTACTGAGTGTTATAAGTATATGTGAACAACAATTTAGAAAAGAATGAAATGATGTTATCACAATATTCCTAATACAAATTGTAACTATATTCTATAAACGAAATTAATACAATGACATAATATATACTAAAACTAAGTATGTAAATAGGGGTTTCCGTTACATTATTAAAACTCATTTTAACGTATTGGAACCGGCTCAAGTAAGTAAAATAACTTGAGACTAAGTGAAACTAACCGGAAGTTGATTAGACAACTAACCAAAACTAACCAAATTTATTAAACTTGATTATAACGTATCGGAACCGACTCAAATGACTAAAATAGGTTAAGACTAAGTGAAACTAACCAAAGATATAGGAAGGGGAAACTAACCGTAAGTTGATTAGACGACTAACCAAAATTAACCAAATCTATTAAAATTGATTATAACGTATCGAAACCGGTTCAAACGACTAAAATAAGTTGATATTAAGTGAAACTAACCGAAATTTGAATTGTACGACTAACCAAAACTAACTCAATCTATTAAAATTGTTTATAACGTATCGGAAACGGCTCAAATGCCGAAAGTAAGTAGATTGAGTGAAAATAACCGAAACTTGATTGGACGACTAACCAAAATTATCCAAATCTATTAAAAATATTTATAACGCATTAGAACCTGTTCAGATGACTAAAATAAGTTGACACTAAGTGACACTAACCTAAACCCAAACTAACCCAAACTAACCGATAGTTGATTAGACGGCTAACCAAAACTAACCAAATCTATTAAAATTGATTATAACCTATCGGAACCAACTCGAATAACCAAAATAAGTTGAGACTAAGTGAAACTAACCGAAAGTTGATTAGATGACTAATAAATCAAAACTAACCAAACCTATTAAAATTGAGTATAACGTATAGGAACCAGCTGTAAAATAATTTTAGGCTAAGTGGAACTAACCGAGAGTTGATTAAACGACTAACCAAATCTATTAAAATTAATTATAACGTGACGGAATCGGATCAAATAAGCTAAAAAATTTGAGACTAAGTGAAACTAACCGAAAATTGATTAGACGACTAACCAAAATTAACCAAATCTATTGAAATTGATTATAACGTATTGGATCCGACTCAGAAGTGAAACTAACCGCGTTAGATCGAGGAATGAGAGACGAATCAAATGCAGTTTTACAAACACCGCTAATGTTATAATTTGTAAAAACGAACGAAACTTGAAGTAATATGCATTTATGTGGTATACTTTGGTAAACTAAACTTACGTAATCTGCTAAAAGTCATTTTTTACATTTGATTATATTAAGGGTGGGTGAGGGTGACTTTTAGTTTCCCACGACAGACTAGTCGTGTTTCATATCGTTAGATCAAGGAATGTGAGACGAATCGAATGCAAATGGTATTTTGCTTTTTACAACCATACTTATAACGTTATTGTAAAAAAGAACGAAACTTGAAATAATATGCATTTATTTGGAATATTTTGGTAAACTAAACTAACGTAATCTAATCTGATCTCACCCAAACTTCTATCAACTATTATATTTTCACACAATTATGAGTTTTCTCAGATCCCAAATTTAATAAGCGTTGCATTCTGCTTCGGCATTTTCAATATCTCCCCCGGTTGCATCTTTGTGAAGGACTGTGAGTTTTTGGCTCTCAATTTTGGATGGTGACACGGATATTTCTGTCGGTAATTTCTGTTCTGTAGTGTACGACTGTTTCAATATGTTTGTACCTCTAAAACGACGCCGCTTTGGAAAACGTTTTCCTGTCTGGTTTTCAAATACCTTAAAGAATAAAATACTTGAAAAGGAAAGATCACACAGAATTTTCAAGCTGTTAAATTGTATTGCTGATTATGATTCTTTCAGTATGTTGCGCAACCAATGTACGGGCTCTAACTAGGGAATGTTACGATCAATACATAAAGAATACTGAAAACTCTATTACTTCCAATGCAAAGTCTTTTCGGAGGTACATAAGAAATCAGGGGATCAGGGTAAAATTCTAGGGGAAATGTTTCTTAATACAAACAGTGGGGTTGATATTGCAAATCTCTTTGCAGAGTTTTTCGCATCTGTGTACAATCCGAAAAGACTATCAAATAATGTATCTGTTTTGAGTGAGAATGATATTATCTCTAAAATCCCCTTAACTGTCAGTGACCTAGAAAAATTGTTGTCTGAGGTTGATATAAGTAAGGGACCTGGTCCTGATGGCATCCTAAATCCATGCTCTCGTACCTTCTATCTTCCTCTAATGCATATTTTTTCGCAATCCCTTGCTATGGTATTTTTCCAGAAGTCTGAGAACTATCCTACATAACTCCTACCCACAAATCTGGTAGCAAAGGGAATTTGAGTAACTGTAGGCCTATTAGTATTATCTCTGCGATACCAATGTTGTTTGAGTGTCACGTTAAGAGGTATCTCTGGTATACTTTTTCTAACATTATCCTGTTTTACTTCAGATAGGTCTGTAGTTTACAAACTCTATTAATAAAACATTCCAAGAAAATTGTGAGACCCATTCTATATATACTGATTTTAGTAAGGGTTTTGACAAGGTTAACCACAGTGTGTTACTCTCGAAGTTGGCATGTTATGGGGTCTCCGGATCTTTACTCTCTTGGTTGGAATCATACTAATCCAACAGAAAGCAGCAGGTGAAAATTGATGTTTACCTGTCAGTACCTTTCTGTTCGTCCTCTGGTGTATCTCAGGGATCACATTTGGAGCCATTTCTTTCAGTTTATTTATAAATGAACTTGGTGTTTGTCTGTCATCACATTTCTTATTGTTTGATGATGACATGAACTTATTCTGCCAAGTATCATCCATTCAGTATGTATTGGTCTTGCAGAATGATCTGTGCATGGTTTCTGACTGGTGCCAGTGCCATGATATGCTGCTCAATATTGATAAATGTTTAATGAGGTTTGGTAGGCTTCTATTTAGACTTCCTGTTCAATATCATATAAATTATATTCCAGTTAAAGAAGTATCTATAATTAAGGATCAATGTTTAATGAGGTTTAGTAGGCTTCTATTTAGACTTCCTATTCAATATCATATAAATTATATTCCAGTTAAAGAAGTATCTATAATCAAGGATCTCAGTGTTTACTTGGACACTAAATTGATGTACACTGAGCATTTCGAAATTATTGTAGGAAGGGCAAATAGAATTCTGGGATTTATTAAGAGGTCTTGCAGGGATTTTACCGGTGATCGATTCCAACAACATAAATTTATTAAATTTGCATAGTACAAACTTGGAACTGACTTCCTTATCCTGTAGAAGGGAATACTTTGATGCCTGTTTTGCTTTTAATATTATTAATGGTTTCATAAATAGCCCTGAGTGCCTGAAACTAGTTCAATTTCACATTCCTAATCACCGAACACGCACTAAAACCCTTTTACACACACCTTACTGTAGAGCTTGGTACTTGCTGTTCAGCCCCATCAATAGGATTTCAGCTAATGTAAGCAAACATTGTAAAAGGCTGAATGTATTTAGTAGTTCAAAGGATCGTTTTAAGAGTGAGGCTAAGCGGACAATTTTAGGTTAGGGTAAATACAATAATTACTTACTAATTGCTTGAAATGTTGATACGTTGATGAATAAATGAATAAATAAATATAAACAAATCATGGGGGAAAATTAATAATAATTTGACAAAACATCATTTGTACCCCGACAAATTTTTGCCAGTACAAAATGTAATCCTGCAGTAGTCGTGCGCGGACTCTCACTCCGCATGCGTCTGTTGTTGGCGATATTTCCGATTTCCGCCGCAGTGTGTATCTTCTCGGCTCCACCGACGAATCAAATAGCATCGATTTGCAACTGGTGGAGTGCAGTTGTCTTCTGAAAAATTAGATTGCGGACTGTGAGTCTGCGCGCGACTCTTTACGTTCTAGTTTTTATTCAGATGTCAAATCATGCAAGCTGAATTAGAACCACTTCTAAATGTGAGATTTACTTTTAATTTGGTATTCTTACAAAGTTTTATATAGTTTCTGGGCCAAGGATTACGACATTGCTGTCAAATTTTTGATATTCAAAATGGCGGATACAATATAGCGGACAAATTCTATTTATGGTTCGATTTGATTGAAAATTGATATCCGGGAGCTTTCGGGCTCAAGGAGAAATAGTCTTTGTCGTAGCTTGGCGCCAGATATCCAGTAATTCTACCAAACTAAATGTCAATGCGTTCATTAAGCGACAAGCTTTTAGGTCAGTCAATCGACATTGATGAACTAATTTAATTTCATTTTCAACTTAATTTCATTTTATTTTCCTCTTTGTAGTACGTAATAAAAAATTGTTTAAAAAGTATTTTTATTTATCAAAAAAAGCAATAGAAACCAAAAATTTATATCTTTAATTATGCGGAGTGTGAGTTCGCGTGCGACCGTTCTATCCTAAATATTAGCGCGACAACTACTGCAGGGCTAATCGAAGCTCATAAGAGTCAGCGACTTCATTATTATCAAGAAATGATTGGAAATTTTCAAAATGATTGCACGAAATAGTTTTTCCTGATTAAGCGACCTTCATTACTGCAGGGATGTTTAACAGGCCATTGAAAATCCCCGCAAAATATAAGCGGTATACATGGTTGGTGCGGCATGTTGGCAAATAAAGTTCAGTAATCTTTGGAACACATTTATCGGGTGATAGGTATCTGCACTTGTTTCAAAATGAAAGAAAAAATATGTGCCGCACCTTTATAAGCACAGAACTGAAGTGAAACTTCTAAAAGAGATATTAGGAATTGAGTTTTTATTTTTTTTAAGCTTTTTTTCCGTCAAATTTTGTCCCCGGTTTCAACATTTATTAATTTTTTTTTTGCTTTTTTTCAACATATTTTTTCATAAAGCATTTTTTTCCTTCCATTTTTGCCATCGCCGACCTCGTAATTCAACGCCTTCGCCTTTTTTCCCCGAAATCCCCGTTTCTCTAACTTTTCTTTTTTATTAATTCTTTTTTTAATTCGTTTTATAATGCTTTTATTAACTTTCCAAAAAAAATTTACGTTTTTTTTCAAACTTTTTCCCATTTTTTCGAAAAGTTTTGGGTACCCGGGGGGTATAATTCCCTCCAATAATGACCTCGTAAATCGGAGACATCGCTTGTCAGATTTTCGGTTCGAGGCTCCCTTGCAAAGATATCGGCAAAAAACTTTTTCCCCAAAATCCCCCCTTAAATTAGAGCCCAGGTTTCCCTCATAAGGTCAAAAGTAGCCCCCCATGAGGCTCACCTACCATAAAAATTTCGATCCCGTAGCTCTTTCTCCTGAAATTAATTATTTTAGGGTTTCCTTCTCCCCCCCTCTCCTGACAGTGTTCGTCCAGGATAAAAATTTTACCTTGGCTACATGTCCTAAAAATTTCAGCCCTCTAGCTATACTGAAACATGCTTCATTAAAGTGTTTCACTTTGGTATCCGTTTAATTTTTTCGGACTTACAACGCTCTAAAGAAGTTTCACTTCAATAGAAAACTTGCTAGAAAACATACCTGTTCTGCTTATTTGGCACCAGGACGATGCACCGCCACATAATGTTGCACTGGTCACGCAGTATCTCAACCAGATAAAACTATTTTTTGATAGGAAGGCAGGGCACTCTTAGATGGCCGCCGAATAGCCCTGATTTAAATCCCCTTAACCTATTTTGTGAGTTTACTTAAAAAATAAAATTTACTACGACAGGTCAGAAAATATAAATATATTGGGACAAAAAACTGAAAACTAAATATTTTTACTCAACAAAAACCATTCCGATTTTGTTTTCAAAGCAATCACTAGTAAGTTAAGGAAAAACCTTTTCAGCTGGAGAGAAAATGAGGTTATTGTTAAATATTATTGTTAAATATATTTAACATTTTGTTTTCCAAGGCAATGCTGATGTCGATTATTAAATTCTATTTTTATATAATAAGCGTGACTTATTTAAAAAATGGCTGAACCAAATACAAACTATATATTTTTGGAATCCAGATCCTAAGTAAAAATATACAGTGTTCCATTAAAAAAAGTGAAGTTGTTTATTTTTCTTAACTTTGCGATGCTCATTTGTTTTTATTGATATGTTCAAAAGATAATAGAAAAAAACAATACAACTTTTATATAAAAAGTTTTTGCCTATGTCTTTTAATAAACTCTGTAGGTGGGTGTCAATATCTAACTGAAAACCCTGTCCACTAACATGCACATATAAGCTGGCTGTTGTACTGCAAACCTTTTTTTGGAACTATCCGCCCGAGTTCTCTCGCCTGACGAGTCCTGGGCTTGCGCGCCCATCATAAACACAATTCTGACAAATAGATGTCTTTATGGTCCAGGGAATTGCTTTCAGGTCCCGTGACGCAGTGGTTAGATGATATGCTTGTGATACGGCGGCCCGGGTTCAATTCCAATGGCAAGACATATTTTTTAAGGTTATGTTTGCAAAAAGTTTTTTTTCTTCATTTTGGGCATGCCTTGGGTTAGTGTTGTTTGGTTGCGCCTCGGAGGGCATTGCATGTAGTGAAAAAAATACAAATGTAATCATTGTGATGTGCGCGCAAGCCCAGGACTGGTCAGGCAAGAGGACACTGGCGGATAGTTCCTATCTCGGGCGGATAGTTCCAAAAGGGTCTGCTTGCTGCACTATGTTAGACACAATAAGCATCATTCCTTAAACCAAAAGTTCGGGTTACGTCATTTAAAACTTTTCTATAAAATAGTTTTCTAGTACCGACATATCTAATAAATCATCACCGATATGAATCAACCGCAATCAAACCGAGCTTTTTGATATATGGTTAAATTTTAGGTCCCAGCGGATGGTCAATTTCGCCGTGTATAACCGTCGTACTTGGAGTTATAGCCTTTAGGTAATATAGCAGCAGCTTTAAACAACCACGACAAAGACTACTGTGAATTGATAACGAAAAATCAATACATAGCTACCCTGGTGGAAAATACAAATTTACCTTAAATGAAGTTTGGCTCAAGCTACCCAACTGCAAGAACCTGTAACCAATCGATATTTTCTAAAACTATTTCATATTTTATAGCTTTTTTTGGAAATTATTTACTTAAAATATTAATAATTATCCTTCACTGTATTGATGTGCTACTTGCAATATTTCGACTAAACATACAGATATATACCCCTAAGGTTTTAAAAGCATTTTATGCTACACGTTCGTTTGTAAAATAATAATTGGTTATAAAACACTATGTGAACATATGTGTCCAGTAGCCCAAAAATAATTTCTTTGTATTATGACATTGCCATTCTTGGCTATTGGGTTTGAGCTACTATGAACCTATGTATTAGATTTTACAACCATATGATCATATTTCCCATATTATTAATGTGCTTGTAGTAAAAGCTCGAAATAACTTAATATTTTACAAGAAACCACATGTTGCTTAAATTTTCTTGTTAAACTAATAAACTATTAGTCCAATAAAGTTGGGTTTTGACACCAACATTCAAAAAATAATTGGTGATTGTTTTAAATAATTCAATACCATTAGGGGCTAGCATACCAGAAATTCCCAAGATTTTGATCGTCGGGTATTGCAGAGAGGAGCAGGGGAGGGGCCCAAGTCCTATATTATTATAATTTGTTGGCTATATCTCAAAAAGTATACATTTGTGCTCAAAAACTATAAAATTCAAACTTCCAGAACAGAAAATTCTCTGCAAAATATCCCTATGCATGCAAGTCCAGTAGCTTTATAAATATTCTGGGTACAGGAAATAGAAAAACTGATTGCCCAGATAAAACTTTATTTCAAAAATGAAGAAACAGTAGAAATAGAAATCTTGTATGTCATATCTTTTCTATCTCTAAGTATAAATAATTTTTATGATGCGTCATCGTCTTCATTACTTGTCTCGCCTATGGGAAGTTCGTCTTCCATCGAAGACTGATCATCTTCCAAGCATATCTCGTCGACAAGGTCAGCGTTGCTGCAGCCATGTCTAGCGCAGTTATAGCTTATATTGGAACATTATAGTTCATTTATTTTGCATTCACAGTTAGTAGCACAATCACTAGTACAGCAGCCAGATATGAGGAGCAATAAGCCTTCTGGAGCAGCGGCTTTGTTGGTGGCTACTGGACGGAGATGATATTTATATTTATTCTATCCCCATTATAAGATTTTGGGTGACTTCACACCACTCTTGCACCTGGTGTTACACATGTAGTGAGTATTCTCTTGCTGCAGCCGTTATAGGGGGAAGAAAAGCTAGGTTGAACTACTCACGAACTTGTTGTTTACCTCTTTGTTTCACAATGAAAGCTGATCTGTTAAACCATACATGGTCTCAAAAAGCTCAGCAGCTTCAGCATCGTCATCTGAAGAGGCAGTAGGGTTGTTAAAGTTCAACAGCATTCATCTGAAAGTGATCTTGGTTTCAACTATCTTAAAGCCACTTTGCCTCCTCGATAAATGGAGGAAACCGTTTCAATTTCAGTTAAAGCATTTTTCATTCCTCCAAGGTCATCTTGGATTCCTGAAATGTTGTAGCGTTCATCTTAGTCATTCCTTTTTTTAGGTGCAACCATGGTTATGTCGTTCAGGAGCCAAATACCTAAGCAGTACAAACAAATACGTGTCCTCACCTATTAATGTAGCCCCATTTCTTCCTGTGCTTCTGATATTGTTGTTGACACATTCAGCAAGAACCTGCCAGTCTACAGCTAGCAATTGTGATTTTAAAAGAGATATAAACCGTATTTTGTTTCCATGATTAAAGAGAAAATCCCCTTGTGCTATCGTTTTCTACATTCATATTTAAAAATTCCGTAACACGTCTAAGGGGTGGAGGGTCAGTAGAAGTATACAGATATCAAACTCGGCTTCAGACAGGTCGTTAAACAACTTTATACAGTTATGCATACAGCTTTACACAGTTTTATACAGATCTCTATACAGGTTTATACAGGTTCATATACAGCTTCAAGCGTAGTTTTCGCGGTTTTTAAAGATGTAACTAGTCGCAACTGACAGCATAAAAGTGTTAAACAAGTCCAAGCCGTCATGATCTACCAAGTTTAGAATCACTGCCACTTCTTCTATTCCTTCTCTTCCTTGCTCCCAAATCTGTAGCTGTCCGAAACATATCAAGTTTCTACCAAAATGTATGCTAATTATTCGAAATATTTCTATCAAGGCTCAATGTCTCAGGTGTTCTAAATCATTTTGTATTAGCTTGTACGCCAAAAAATAATAAACTACAATGTTGATTACCGCCAAATTAGTTAACATAAAAACTATTCAAATCTAGGAATATTTCCTTTAATCTAGCCGACCATGACGACATGAATTATTACTGTGTCAGCAATAAATGCCCGGGAATTACTTTAGTAACTTTTTAAACTAATAATTTCTTAAGAAACTACACATGCTTCATGTTTCTTAAGCTTGCACGTCGAGCTAACAAACCATATTATTGTAACTAACAATCATGCTAATGACAAAACTGTCTAACTATCATTTGACAGTGTAAAGGTCGATTCGCATTTTACGGAGCGTCAACGTCACGTCACTGAGCGGCAACGTCACGTTAAAACTGTGGCTCATTCGCAGTATACGATCAGATTAGGCTCCGTCACTTCAAATCTCATTGGGATTTAACAGTGCTACATGCTCACTATAGTGCCTAAATATTGCGTGTAATTCCGAAAAATGAACAAAGCAAGTTTAGCATGCAAGTTTAGCAAAGAAAAATTAGCAATGATTGCTTTAATTTTGGACGAAGAGGAGCAGGCTAGCCATAGAACTAAGAAAAAGTTGTGGATACGAAATTTATTTGTTAATAGAAAATGTGTAGGGGAATACTACACATTGTTCAAGCAATTAGAAGATGATCAAATTTGTTTTTACAAATACTTCAGAATGAGTCAGGATCAGTTTTATGTACTATTATCTAAAATTGAGAAGCAAATTCAGAATAAGAACACTACATTTCGAGCAGCAATCAGTCCTAAAGAAAAGCTAATGGTATGTTTAAGGTAAGAACATGGTTTAAGAAACACTCAAATTAAAAATAAATAATGGTTTAAATAACCAAAAAACACGCTTTTATAGCAAATCGAACTAAAAAGTAAAAATTAATTTTAATTAGTAAAATAATTCTCAGAGAGTTTAAAATAATAGTAAAGTGATAAACAAAAAAAAATCATAAAAATGCGTGGGGTGCTCTACATCGTTTTTTATAGATATTTCATTAGTATCTAATTCTTAAAGTAGAGTTAGTATAAAAATAAATTATAAAGCACCCCACGTTTTTTTATAATTAAAATAACTTTTTACTTTTTAGTTCGATCTGCTATGAAACAGTGTTTCTTAGTTTTATAAACTATTATTAATTTCATACTTTTTAGTATGTTAAAAGCGATTTTTTACGTTTTTAGTCATAAACAAAACAAAATTTAGCCCCTCCCCCTAAATACGCCCCTGGATTCGATGATACCATATCATTATATTGTCACCGGAACTATAAATGCGTACCAAATTTCAAGTCAATCGGACAAGTCATTCAAAATCCACTTCCTAGATTTGCTACTGACATAATACTTACACACATACATATATACATACAAACCTACAAGTGAAGCTAAAATAAAAGCGTGTTAATGAAAAATATTTTTATTCTAAAGTAAATGAAAACATGACAACGGATTCTAATGCATGATAAATATAGTTTGCTTTAGCTTTTATTTTGGTCAGAAATTTTCTGTGTTGAAATTTTCATAATAACTTTGAGTTGAAGACGCCACAGAATTTGTAGATGGAGTGAAACATTCATAGTGTTGTTCGGGCGATACCAGCGGGGTCGTAACCCGCAGCATTGTGCTTTTCTGTGTCTCTTGTAGTGGTCGTAGTCCTGTAGTTTGAAAAGCCGACGCCTGCGTGGCAGGTGTACTCTGTTGGTTATTATTCCTCTGTAGTTGTGTCCATTCTAGACACAATTGGAAATAGTCTCGTTTTAGCTATATGTTGATATTCGGGTGTAAATGTTTTAACTGTTGCTGCCAGACTATTGAAAAACAAATCAATAGAGTCAGAATTTGATGAGGACTGTGACTGTTGCTTATCACTGTCGAGTAAATAATTCATTACAACAGATGAGGAACAGATCTATTCGTTTTCCTCACCTTAGAAGAGGAAGGAGCTAGCATTTTTTGGGAGATAATGTTCGTATAGGAGAGTGCGCATATCTCCGTTTTCGAGGATTTTCAGCTTTATTTTCATGAATGTCATCATTTTCAGAAGCACTGTACTCTACAGGTTCTCCTCCATCATTAGTGTCTCCTCCATCATTAGTCTCTCCTCCATCATTGTTTTCTTCATCAGCGCTTCCTAGATCACCAATGTTGCATTTAGTTTCTCTCTCCTTGAAATAAGGGATTATAAAAGACATAAATTCTTCATACTTCCATTTTTTGTACTATTGGCTGCTTGTCTACTTTTTGTGACTCTCTTTTTCAACGCCTTTCTTAGCTGGTCCCAAAGAGATCCATCTTGCTTTGCATGTTGATCCTAGAAATAAAATAGAACCAAATCATAAAACATGAAACTTAAATTAAATATTTTTTTTTTAGATTTTTAGCAACTGGAGACTCGTTTCAGACTATATCGTTTAGTTATCGTTTAGGACATTCCACTGTGCATTATATAGTCAAAGAAGTGTGCCAAGCTATAATTGATAACTTACTAACAGAGGTATTGCCAACCCCACAAGAAAAAGATTGGGAGAGAATTGCTGACGATTTCTGGAGAATATGGAACTTACCAAATTGTTTAGGAGCGCTAGACGGCAAGCATGTGGAAATTTTTGCACCCCCCAATAGCCGCTCACAATACTTTAACTATAAACGCACCTTTTCGATAGTTTTATTGGCTTTAGTAGACGCCAATTATAAGTTTATTGCAGTGGATGTTGGGTCCTATGGAAAGAACAGTGACGGGGGAATTTTTGCTAACTCAAATTTTGGAAAAGCGTTGCAACAAAATAGAATGAATGTTCCGAAGGATAAATATCTTCCTGGAACTGAAAATTACGCACCCTACGTAATTGTCGGAGATGAGGCTTTTCCTCTCAAGACTTATCTGCTTAGATCTTATCCTGGATCTGTAATAAATGGGGATCCAGCCAAAGAATGTTTTCATTATAGATTATCGCGAGCTAGGCGAGTTTCTGAAAATGCGTTTGGAAATTTAGCACAAAAATTTAGAATCTATTTCAGAAGTATAAATTCTCTTCCAGAGAACGTGGACAACATAATACTTACCACCTGCATTTTGCATAATTATATTAAAGATAACATATTGATAGCTCGACATACGGAGCGTCCAGAAAGGGAACCAAATTGGAGAAATATACCTAGGCAAGGTGGAAATGCACACAATTCTGCATTTCAAGTGCGCGAAATATACAAAACATTTTTTAGATCTGCAAAAGGAGCCCTGCCATGGCGCAACGAATAGTTTTAATATTTTTCTGCTTTATATTCCTCCACTTATTTTTAATTAAATAGATTACTTACCAGGCACATTTAATTGACTTCCGATTTTCATCCATAATTTGTCTTTGTGTAAATTATCACTATATTTCTTATGCGACATATCGTATAGTTCTGTGTATTCCCTCACACACTCAATTAATTTTTCGTCATCCACCACGAATCGAAATAACGTTCTTTTCTAAATTGACGAGAACACACAGCTAAATGTTTACAAGACGAGCCGATATTGTGCTTTTCCGCTGCAAGGAACCGTCAACGGCACGTCAAACTATTCCTCAAAATAAATCTTGACGGTCCGGGATGGTGACGTTCCGTGACGGTGCCTGCATATGAGAACATCGCTATTCAAAATATACTATAGAATATTTTGACGTGACGTTGCCGGTCGGTGACGTGACGTTGACGTTCCGTAAAATGCGAATCGACCTTAATTCACCTACTGATATGCAGCCATATGTACTAATATACCTATAACAAGTATGATGTACAACTTTACGGGATAATAAGTTTTTAGTTATTTCCATTCT
>MU184116.1:139805-159542 GCA_016904865.1 Pissodes strobi | reverse complement strand
ATTTATAAAGTTCTGACTAAGTAACTGACAATCACAGAACGCCCTAAGTAAATATTAATCCTCTAAATAAAAGCAATTATAAATTAGTCCCATGGCAGCGATAATGTCAATGGACAAATAAACAGTTAAAAAAAATTAAATGAAATAAATTAACTTGTGAAGAATATACATGGTCAGTGAAGATATGCAGAGGGAAATAGAAGTGAGCTCAATTCGGTAATATGCTTATGTTCAAAAACCTAAAGTGGTAGTTATGTAAGACAGTCTACTGCCATTAGGCTTACAGCAAATTACAGTAAGTGCTTAGCATTTAAGTGAGTATACGTAACAAAACGTAAATCAGATAATTGCAATAATATTAGCAAGGTATTTGGGAACCGAGATTATATCAGATACGATAATGAAGAGAGTGAGCGTTAATAAATCAAACAATGGTAAATATGGTAATAGGTACGATACAAGATAATAAAGGACCCTTAAAGGCATTTATTGATAAGTTCGATAAAAATAAGGTAAATAATTATATGACCTACGATAACGACGTAACATTTAGGTAAATGTACTTAATGCAAAAAATAAGAAATTAGATAATTTCAATGATATTAGCAAAACATTGGCTAATCAAGATAATCTCAGATACGGCAGTCAAGAAAGTATATATCAATTAATTAAATATCGATAAGAAACTGTAATAGAGCTAAAAAAAGATAGCAATCGATTAAAAGTCATTTACAGTAAGTTCGATAAAAATAAGATAGGTAATTATAGGGCCTACTTGTATGTCCTTTTCACCTGGTCACACGCAATTGGAATTCCGAACAGTGGTTGTTGGCTATTTCCCAACCCACACGACTACTTGGCTGGCCACAATTAGGGCTTTTTTCTGCTGTCTGTGGTGCTGCACGTCGCATCATGTGGTCTGCATCACTTTTACAAAATGGTCTTTAACGAGCAGCAATGATATTTGAAAAATTCTTTAGGCAAGGGAAAGACCGGACGGAGGATGGAGGTTCGGCCCCGGGGAAGGACCATAGTTAAATTATAAATAATTTTAACTACCTAATATAAAAATACAAAAATATGGCATGCATAGCAATAACCTATTAATGGCTGAGTAATTGCCAATTTATCTCACCATGAATTTATACGAAAAATGGAACAGATGGTCAAAAATTAAAACGGTAATATCGCCACTTTTTGATTCCTTACGCGCTCATCGCACGGAAGGGAAAGACCTCGTCAATTGTCAAAATATATCTTAGACATTCGTCAAGAGAACGTTCGAAAAGGAGAATATCGGAACGCACCCAACCGTTATCGAAGAATACAGTTTTGCTCGTAGCCGTAGCACTCCAAAACTGTATTCTTCGATACCGATTAGGTGCGTTCCAACATTCCAAAGTATGAAATACTTGTTGTTTTAAATTTTAAGATATAAATTCTAAATTCATAATAGGAATGTTAGGTTCTATTTTAAGGTAAAGGGATATACCCTTTACCCAAACTAACCCAAACTAACCCAAACTAACCACATAAATCTACCAGTGAAAAGGAAGAAACTGTATTTCTGGGCTTGGTAGCATTTGCAACGCTACAAATGTTTCTTTTCAAGATTGGAAAGCGACAAAGGACTTACATCTTCAATTATGCCTAGAAGAGAGAATATTTGTATGCTTCCTAATATACCTAAAGAATCCCGTCGTATTTGTGTACTTACCACTTGACTGTATATAGTAGTTCTCCCTTCATATCATATTTAAACTGAACAGCTACAGGATAAGGGAACTTTGCAGCAAGCGGAGGATTGGGAACCAAGGTCACAAAATTAATGAAAATTAGTTTGGTAACTGTATACTAATATTATAAGTAGCTTTAATAAGATAATGAAATTGGTGGCTAAACAACCATGGTTTCCATTTAAATATGAAGTCTAGCTGCCGAATAGCGATAAATGACTTACGTCTTGAATTACGCTATGAATAAGGAATATTTGCATGCTTGGATCTTCTTTCGAAATATATCTAAAGAATTTCGTCGTCTCTGAATACCTAACATTTGACTGTATATGGTATACCATACATTTGACTGTATATGGTATAGTTATAAAATAACGGAATTTTACAGCATGTGTTGCTTTGATATTATAATTTAATAATTGGGTATCAAATTCATGAAATTCAGAGAAATTAGTGTGGTAACTGAATACTCTTATTATTCTCAATATAACTAGGGAAATTTTTCTTAAAAATGTTAATATTATTGTCTATTGAACCATCTTTCTTTTTCTTGTATTTACGATTAAACTTGGAATAAGGAATTGTCAGGCAACTGAGAGTCAATAAAGTTAAGTCAAAGGTTTTAAATAGACCACCCCCGGCTTATTTATAAATATGATTTTGTAACGGGCCAGATTTTTGGGTTCGTTTATCTTTTCACTGAAAAGTCAATAATCGGTCAGGTTGGCAAGTTGCGGTACCAAATTTACTCTGTAAACTTTGGCGGAACTATTAAATAATTCATTTAGAAATTTGCGTTCTCCACGTGAAAATATGTCTATTTATGGTGGCCTCTGCGGCACGGTAGAGGAAATACTCTCTAAATTATTAATCAATATTGGCTTGTTTTTCTTTTAGTGATAGTAACGTTTATTAATTCTAGAATTTATTATTATTTTATAAGGGAATTGCGTTACGTTTTATATCATTTAGTTGTCATGGCAAACAGCTTTTGTTTTTTTAAAACACGTTTATAGGTCCGTAGATTTTATCTGTATGGTCAAACCAGGCTCATTTTCAATTTTTTTAAAATATATTTATTCAAAAGACATATTAAGTTGATATACAAAAAATCTGATTTTTCTGAGAAATCTAAATCGGTGAAAATAAATAAGAAAATGCCGTTGGAACATTGTAAAGGCGTGACGTCATAAGATATGAAAGTCGCGTTGGGATATATATTTACCCATGACAGTGACAGAATCGACAGCATTTTGCGGCGCGGGTCGCTGCCTAGGACATGATACTATTTTATTACGTCACATCCCCGACCAAGACGCGTCTTCGAATTCTGCATATTTTAACTCTTATATTTCAAGAACCGCTTAACGGATTGATTTAAAATTTTGAATATGGCTTATTTTTATGAAGTATTTTGGATAGATAATAGAAATGCGATTGTTTTTTTTTTAAATGAGCCTATTGGATATACCGATTTATAGTTATGGTTGCTATGACAACCGATATCCTAATTTTTGACAGTTGTCAATATTATTACATCGACCAGCGCAAAGAATTCGTCACAACACGATTGTAATGAACGCCGATTTACCCTATTCCTTTACTTACTGTGTATTCGGCCTTTTCTTCACGTTCTGTTCATTATATGTAACCCGGTTCGCAGTATCAGTGTGTTGACATCCAATTTCGTCGTAAAGTTATTTATCTATACACTTGGGCAACCGCCCATATTTCGCTACTTAGTTGAAAACCAGCGTCTTACCAGTACTTAATTTTATTCTCAGGAATCTTAAATATAGTTAAATGAATGTAAGCCCCATCAGTTTCGTTTTGAAATTGATAAAACAATTGAAAGGGAGCATTTTAATAGTGGCTAAATTTATTCACTTATTTTTTTAATATGACCTCGTATCTACAGCGCCAGACAAACAGTCCTTGCACATTAAAAGAAAATGACACTGGTATTATTATTTAGACACAGCGAATTTTTTTCAGCGTATCAACTTTCCTAGAATGCTATATTTTACTAGGCAGTCCAACAATTAGGGATTAATAAAATAAACTTAATTAGCAATGATCTTTTCCGCAGTGAATTAACTAAATAAAATACGGAGTATGCTAGCACTAATTATTTTAATGGGATATTCATTTAATTATCGGATACATACAGCAATAAATGTTTCCCAATATACAGGCACTCTACGCCTTATTATTTAAAACTAAACTTACTATCTAACGCTAGCACTGAATTGTTTTACTGAAATACTCATGAAATTCTTGCAGACAGACAAAGATAAATGTTTTCAAATATACAGGCACTCTACACATTATGATTTAAAACTAAACTTACTGTCTAACGCTTAATGTTAACCCGGAACCTGCCATCGTAGCCGCCCCTGCTCCTGTTTGACCATCTTCTCCCTCGACGGATGACGAATTTCAACCACGTTTCTTTACTTTACTTTTCGAACAGACGCGACGATATGAATTTACTTAATTACTTAGTTATTTCCACGAGCTTTTAAACTGTGAGGCACTAATTTCGGTTTGGTCAATACTGTGACCATAGTAACAGACTTGAAAAATCAAAGTTATATTATACTTTTCTCGCGCACCAATCGGGCATTAGGATCTACGGCAAACGGATATTTAGTTAAGACTTATAAAAATTACCTGAATCCCAGTTCGGATATTACGACTAGCTGCAAGTGAAGAGTATGTTAAGACTAATTTTTCTCCGATAATTTCACGCATTTATAGCAGATTTTTGACGCGTTTTTTTCCGAGAAAAATCCAGAATCAGTTCACTTGCACGAAATTCACATGTGAGGTTACGCAATTGCCCCCAATTTTCGACAAAAACACTATTCCAGTTGTAACTGGTTTTAGCTTTCCATCTACCAAAGAGTTCGAAATTTTTCCATGCCGAGCTTTGGCTTATTACGGAATTTTAGTTCACAAGTGTGTTCAAAGTCCAAGCGATATTCGAACCTTATAAGGTCATGACTTTTTTCTTTCACTTTAATTAGCTCGACTCGAAATTAGAACCGCCCCTGACCAATGATGTTCTTTTTAGAACAAAGTTTGGGGAACCTGCGTAAGAATTGTTTGACCGCAGATGATTTTTTTTCGAGTTAGTTCATCTTGTGTCGCGTTCTACTGCAGTCGAAAACAAAAGTATAAGTCAACTCAGATTTAAATTGGTTCTCGAATCTTGTGAAGTTATACACCATGCCGTTTATTGAAATATATTCCAATGGTAAGTGATTATTATTTTTAATTGAACGGCGTTAGGTGCTTTTGTTGTCCACTTGTTGTCCACAGGTAAAATGATTAACCCTTTTTCGCGATTCTCGCATTGCTTCGTGAAAGTTAAACTTTAATTCATTTTTAATTCTTGTTAATAAAATAAACTCCTTATTTTATTTGGACGTTTTCTCCCTGGTTTTTGTTTCAAAACTTCATTTAATTTTTGAACAATTAATATTAAATTAAAATTTTTCTTTATTTTTGTTTTAAACAAATTGTTGAAACATTCCTTAAAATAAATCAGGTGCTGGCCCTGGGCGCCACAATATTTTAAAAATATATAACTGTTTTGACGGCTTCTCAACTTGTCGCACTTGAAGGGTTCTACGCATCCGTTCGTAAATACGGAATGAATTTCACCTAATTCAGTATCATTTTTTTATTGATCATGTTATACAGTTGCGGTCACCCTGAATTTTCTTACAGATATCAAAAAGCCATGGTTGCTAATGACCTCGGACGCTCCTTTTCCCTAGCTCCCAAAACACTTTTTTTAAGTTTTCTATTTACTTTTTCGTGCAACCTGCTATATGCACAAAAATTAAAATTACTAAGTTTTGTCAAATTAAAAATCGGACATGTGGTCCCTCATTATAGTTTAAATTGGTTTTGTTTAAGTTAATTTAACTTAGTTCGGTTAGGATGTATTTGGGTTTGCTTTGCTTGAATTAATTAGTTAATTGGATTGAACCTGTGTTGTTACTTGCATTATGAGAAACTGTATATGAATAAAATTAGCATTTTTTAGGAATGTTTTTATTAGGAAATGTGTTCCATAATCGCTCCCCTGTAAATTATTCTTTCAATTTTAGTTATAAAGTTAAAAAATGTGATCGATCCTATATAGATATTTAATTACCATCCACATTTATTTTTGTAAAAACTACGATTTACTATTAATTTTTATATTTTGGTAATAAAAATTCAAATGGCCCACGCATGTGAATCATAATGGACCACGATAGAGCGTCAAAAACTCTACATCAGTCTATCAACAAAATTCCTAGTTTATATGCATAAAAAGCAGCAAATAATACTTAATACGGTATCATCTACATAATTTATGTACAATACAAATATGGCAGCAATAAAATTACTTTGTTATAGGGGATATGTCGAGGTTACGAATCTGAAATTGCATTTACATTAGCTGACCCCTACGCTTAAAGTAGATTTTTCAAACGGAAAAATAGAAAAAATCACCAATTCATCATTTTCAATCGGATCGATGAGATGTACCGGTATAAGATAATCGTAACACTCATTTTTAAGAGAAGAAAGTTTGGTTGCTCCAGTTAAATCAGTTTTCCAGTAACGGATAACTAAACGTGACAATGGGTGGTATGAATAAAAACGGAGTACATGCTAATACTAGAAGTACTAGCATTTTCTACATAGTAGATACTTCAAAACTAAGAAGAAACTACATTTCAAAGTAGATACTTGTAAATTTTCCGGAAGCTACTATATCAAGTAGCATTCTCATGGAAATGACTAGTATTAACTACACTCTGAAGTACCTACTTCTTATAAGAGATACTCCGATTTCCAGAAGAAATTGTAGTATTTGCTTGGCGTTATCGAAGCTGGTCCAATAGCAGCTTTACTACGGTTAGTGTGTTTGAAAATGGATGGGATATGCAGAAGAAAAATATACAGTGCAAGACGACACGTCAATCATGATGATTTGTATCATCAAATGTTCCGGTAACTGAAAATACGATATAACTTGTCGTTTATGTTTAATCTCGATTTTTTTTAGGTTCAATAGAGAAAACGAATCTTACCTAGCTAACATATTTCTTACAGAAGTGAACGAAACTAGAGGCTCTGCTCTTACACACATTCAGCAAATGGAAGTGTTTTTGAGAAGCTTAGGTATGTTTAAATAAAAATTAAATTAAATAGTAAAAATTGAACAAAGTATACCAAAAATATGATAAATAACTAATTTGAATGCCGTTGTTTCAGGGGGCCCTGGATTTCAGCTAGGTGTTGAGTTGATGTTGGAATTCATCAAACTGTCTCCAAAATTATTGATAAAGTCTCACGTACAATTTGTAGCAAGAAAAAATATTGGATTAAATTTCCTCATAATATCGATACGTTTAACGTAGCTAAAGACGAGTGGACAGTACATCATGCAACACACAACGTTATTGGTGCAATTGACTGCACTCATGTTAAAATTTTAAAACCTTCTGTACATGGTGTCTAATATATTAATCGAAAAGGAGCTGCCTCAATACATGTACAAGCCACGTGTGACAGTAGAGAGATGTTTACCAGCGTAGATGCAACATGGCCTGGATCTATCCACGATTCTAGAACATGGTACAATTCTTCAATTTACCCTGTTATGTATAACAATCAAGGAGGAGTATGTCTTCTGGGTGATTCCGGATATGCTGCAACTCCTTGGATGTTTACACCATTGCAAAATCCGGCTAATTGTGGAAAGGTGCTTTGGGCAGGTGAAAAGGAGATTTCCAATGTTAAACTATACAGTCCGACTTAAAACCGATAGAGTATGTCGATATATTATGTGTGGATTTATTCTACATAATTGTGCCAAGTTTTTAAACGATCCATGTGAACAGTTTGAGGACATTGATTAACATGAACAACCAGCTATGCCTGCATTAAATGCTGAACCAAATAACGCAGAAATTAGACGACGAGATTTCCAGGTTCGTAGTGAAATTGCAGAATTGATGTACGGACAACGCTGAAACAGTAAATCAATAAATACTTTTTGCTAATTTGTATTTTATTTATTTCGATCAAAACCTATATAAACATAATATGGAAACGTAATAAACTTGACAATAATAGGACGTAAACATCAAATCTCTTTTAACTAAAAAACTAAGTAGTAAATATATATAGATGTCAGATACTCCGATGTTTCACTTATTTTCAAAGTGTCGTGCAAAACAATCTTCTACAAATTGCTCTACAGCCCATGCGGCTTTTCCTACAGATGTAGCAGCTTTTTCCTGAGCTACAGCGGCTTTTCTTGAGCAATAGCAACTTTTATTTGTTTAATAAGTAAGATTTTTTGCAATTGTTCAATGGACTCGTTGGCATCACTAAAAGATGCTCTATCTCCATCCTCAGTAAATCGATCTATATTTTCATCTCTACTGGTGCCTGCACTCACTCCCCCGAACGTATTACATAATTACATTTTACATTATAGTATTAAGTACAAACTACACTATATATATTCTGTATAGTATGTCCTACAGTACAGACTATACTGACTCTGTCAGTATTGGCAAATTCGCAAGCTAGCAGTTTGTAGTGTATTTCAGTACGCTAGCACTACTGCTAGCGCCACTTCGAGACCGAATTTGCCAATACTGACTGAGTCGTAGTTAAGACATTTTACCGAGAGATGTCAGAATGCATACGAAATGAATAAAATAATTACATTTAAATCAATAATACAGTGCTGAAATCGAGTTAAGGAATTAAATAATTCAAAAATTTAATAATTCGAAAAAAAAACGTGAATTTCAAAAATTCTTCAGTTTCTAGTGGTTTTTGCAAATAGGCTAAAATTCTGCATATTATGAAGAATATTCATCATATTATGCATTTTTGGCAAAACTGCATTGCATTTATTTGGGACATATACCACTTACGCACCGCGGTCAGAAATTTTTAAGGGTACCTTAAATAAAATGGGACGGTAGCGCGCCGGTTGCCCCTTGGAGTATGGGTTAGTTTGGGTTAGCGCGTCTGTTTGGTTTGACCATTAACTCTGTGTAAAGAACTGAAAGCAACAAACATAGTATTTTGTCTATTATTTATTTGTTATCATATTGATGACAAACACTTTTAATAAAATTAACCCTGCTGATAGAATTACTTTTATATTAAATAAATAAATTAGATATGACTTAAACTTAAAATTTGAAAATGAAAATTTATATTTTTTTAAAACACACCAAAGGCAAACCAAACCGGTATCTACCTAATAAAATTACGCGATCCCCCAATGATTGTATTGCTATCCGCACGCAAGTGATCAACACCCATTTATTTGTTATGCATTTACACAAAAAAGTGTATAAGTATACCTGGCACTCTTTGAATTACTGGATTCTCATTTCCATTGCATAGGTCATAAAAATTTTGTTGCCACTGATTCAATTTAAGCCTCTTATTTCCTGTTCTTTTCACATCCGTAATTTTCTTTACTTTGTTTTTCATATTATTAATTTTTTTATTACTTGTTTGCTATCTAAGTTTTCTTTTGTATTCTCGTTATATCTATCGGTTAATCCTTTAAGGGCTTTCTCTTTTGCAGATTTAATATAGCAGTCAGTCATTCTTTTATCCAGAAGTACTTTGTAATCTTCTAGCATTATAACAAATGCTAATTGTATGACTTACGTTTGGGACTTTTCTTCATGGGGCATTTCTTCATCTGAAGAAATTTTGTAGAACGCCGAATACACTACCACTTAAATAATACAGTATCACTTACTTATAGCAATTGAAACGACAATCAAGAAAATACCAAATGATATTCCAAGCTGTCTTCACAACTTTGTGGACGATGGAACAGAAAATCAAATAAACTTGTCATAACCTGCTCTCAAGCAGATGGAGTGGAATAAATGCTACATACGTTGAAGCATATACTACGGACTAAAAGTAGATACTACAAGCAGTGTAGTAAATACCTCGACGTTAAGCAAATGCTACGTGATGTAGCAGATACTTCGAAGTAGATCCTACAATTTGTAGTATTAGCATGTACTCTGTTTTTATTCATACGACCCAATATAAAGCGGCATTAGTTTTTCTTCAAGACAGCCTTTTTCATACCGAACAAGCAAGCCCGCTCATTTTATACATTTTTAACTATTTCTTTAATTTGACCACACATTTAATATATGATTCACAAGCAACTGTGCTAGCCGTCATGATAAAAAAATAAACACTAAAGAAGGAAACTAACTTGTGTGTAGACGTAAACTAAACAAATGTTAGGTTCAATGGTTTATCTACCGTTCGAGTTAGGCTCAGTGAAATCATTTTTAATTTTTTAGGTGTTAAAGGTATTTATTCAAGCCATTGCGGCTATGATCTAATTAACAAAGGCAGGTTCATGTCGCTATATTTGAACATATTAATATGAAATGGCAAACCCACCAGTACTAAAATATTATGTATGGACAAGTCATGAAAAAACTGAAACTGATGTTTATAAAGTTTTCCCTTTTCTCCACATTTTCGAAAATAAAATTTTTCTCATCTAAATTCCCTATGGTATTGTCGTCACAGTTCTTTCGATCCTTGCGACTTTTTCGGCGCTAGAATGACCCAAAATGACCCTGTTTCTATCAAAATTGATTAATTTTTTCGACACGAGGCGAACCCGTGGTTTTAATAGAGATTTTTTAATTACTTCATTTACTCACTTGCTGCAGTTGCTTTGTACGAGTAAATTATTCTTTAAGATTATAATAAACATTTAATAAATTAAATTATTTTATTGATAACTAAAGTAACGTTAGATATTTCTTGTTAGAGAAGTACCGTTATCAAACATAATATACAGAAGTTTGCTTACTTTCAAATTTTAAGACAGTTTTAGAAATTGTCTACTGTTGCAGCGTTGCAAATGCTACACCAAACCCAGTAACATAGTTTATTCACCGGTAGATTTATGTGGTTGTTATTTTTTTTACCTTACATTAGAACCTAACATACCTATCCCGAACTCGGAATTTATAACTTCAAATATAAAACATTAACTGTTTCATACTTGCGAATACTGAAACGCACTCCACCGGCATCGACTAATGCAGTTCTGAAGTGCTCGGAGATGTATCTCCGTTTCGAACGCTCTCTTGACGTATGTCGAAGATTTTCTTTTTTTTTTTTGGCAATTGCCAGAAGCTTTCCTTGGAAGCTATAATCGCGTAAGGAAGAAAAGAAAGACATGTTTCAAAGTGGCGATATTATCGTAGTTTTTGACCATCAGGTCCATTTTCGTATCATGAGATAAATTGACCATCACACAGCCATTAATATTTTCTCTTATTATCGACAATTTGGCACCGTAAATGTAATTTATGAAAATGAGGTTACCCTTTTAAAAGGCATGTTACAGCCTTGTATTTCTATATTAAATAGTTAGAATTATTTATAATTTAACTAGGGTCCTTTCTCGAGGCTAAATAATCATCCTCCTCCCGGACTTTCCCTGGCCTAGAGAGTTTTTTGTCGAAATGATGCTGACCGCATGATGTGACATGCAGCTTCGCAGGAAGCAGCAAAGGTAAGGCCCTTTGCTGCTTCCTGCCAACCAAGTAGCCGTGTAGGTTGGGAAGTAGCCACCAACCACTGCCAGTGATTTCCACTTCTGTGTGACCAGGTGTAAAGGACAAACAAATAGCCCCTATAATTATTTATCTTATTTTTATCGAACTTCCCGTTATGTGATTTTTAATCGATAATTATCTTTTATTGTCTCTATTATCGTTTCTTATCACTATTTGACTAATTGATACAGACTTTCTTCACTATCGTATCTGATATTATCTCGGTTATCGAATGTCTTGCTAATATTATTGAAATTATCTGACATCATCTTGATTAGCCAATGTCTAACTAATATCACCGTAATTATTTGATTTACCTTTTTTGTATTACGTACATTTCCTTTAATATGTCTCGATATTTTTATATAGGGCTTTTTTGTAAATTTTAATTGATATATTCACACTAGAAATTAAGTAACTGTTAACAACTCTTCTAGCCACACCTATAAATATTAACGCCGCTGAGTGAACTAGGCATGTGGTTAAGCAATTAACTAATAGTGTTACAGTGTGCCTAGTGAGAGTGTTTCATTACTATTTATTAATCATATCAATTAATACTAACGGTAATACCATTATTAATACTCATAGTATTATTATATTGTTAGTGTTATTGTTGTTATTAGTAAAATGGGGAAAATGGCAGCACTATGTTGGTATAATTTAAATTGTACGTGCTATATTAATTCTTTTCAAACCAAATTTACAAATAATTTTATTTCCTGATTTTCTAACTTCATTTTTATTAATGAACTAACAAATTTCGTTAAACAAAAAATACTATTTCTTAATTTTACCTGACTAGACTAGGTCTTTTATGAATCTTATTATCGCTCTTTGAAGATATTTTGGACAAAGATGACCACTTCTTCCATCTAGTGTAAAGAACAGACACTAGTGTAACTCGCCCAATCGATATTAATTGTCCTGAAAGTGTGCCTTATTTTACTGTGTTTGTGCCCTAATCGAAGTTCGGTTGAAATTACACCGATTTATAGGTGGCACAACTATAATTATTATTGGTTTGATAATGTCTTTTATTAGCAATATTTGTATCAACCAATCAGATAAATGGTTGCTTGTGAATATTTGACTCTATTTAACAAATATTACATTAGATTATGTCTCATTTCCCAGAGTTTATGACAAAACACAAGGTGATAGCAACATGAGCACTATTATATTCCAATTATATATAAAAACCGTCTGAATGGTACATGCATTTCTGTAAATTTGAAACTATAGCCGATGATTTTTATTTGCTATGTCGCTTGTCTTTATCACAAAGTGGATTGTTGGATATAGCACCTCTCGATAGGAAAAGGTGCCTCGTTATATCAACTATCTGTAGCAGCCACACTTGATTGAGATCGCTCTCCGCTGTAGGCAGCTCTAGTTTAATTCAGTTAATGTCAAATGTCAAATATGGGATGACTAGATTGACAAATAATGATACTTATGATATTTCGCTCGACAGTCGGCATAGGCACATTTACAACGAGTCGTTAAAATTCGAAATGCATTCCTTCCAACAAATGCGCTTGCGCGAATAGAGCTGCGATTGGTACAGAAATAATGAGGTCATGTTTAATTTGAAATGTTGTGGGATTGAAAATTGGGAAATGGAAGTCAGAGAGTATCAAAGAAAGACTGAAGAACACAATTTCACTTACCAAATATATATTTAATAACATTTTATTACTAATGGACCAAAATAACTTACTTCTTAAATAAGTATGAGTACCTATTTTATGGGTGCCATAAAATATTTCTGAAATAATAAGAAAACGAAACTGCACTACTATTTTATTGAGTGTATTCTCAGGTATAAACATTATTATGGTACCAGTACGAAATAAGGCCACGTTAACATTTGATAGCTCGTAGTTTTGTAAATCTTTACGAATGTCTCATGTTATTATAGATATGTTTAGTACATTAGCTATGTGGAGAGCCCGGAAAACTTTTTACCCATGTTAAAAATACATATTTTTTGACACTGCCATTGGCTTTGTTAGGAACCCAGGTATTGATTTAAGGCCGATATTTCATCTTTATCGCATATGGAGCAATACTTACCAGTTTTCTCTTGCTTTTAACCTTTTCAGATACACCAGATTCTTTTGTTGTTTTAGACGGACCTGGAGTGGGATTGTTAAACTACTACGATTTATGATGTAGAATTAATAGCTATTCATTTTTTGTGCCGCTAGGCTTCCATTCGAGCGTTGGAAGTATTTCCTTGAAACTAAGGTCCACTTGAGCATTTTCTAATTAACTAGTCCCAGAGTCGGTCATTTAAAGAACTAAGTACCCTTAAGGGGAGTTTATTTCTTTTTAATTAGAAGTAGTTAAATGAGACGTCGAGGCTCTGTTAGCCATCAGTAGTGCAAAGGGTATATCATCAGATTCTGTAGAACTCTGACCATGGCTTTCCTCATTCTCCACTGGAACATATGCAGTTGTCGTATTTGAATCAGGCCTCTCTGACATCATACTAGGTCTCCCGGATAGAAGCTGCTTCGAATGGGTATATTCCCATGGCACGAAACCCTGACTGAAGATTTTCAGAATACATGGCCTTTGGATACGCTTTGCTTAAAATTTTTCTAAATCTTGTACGGCTTAGCTTGCTTCCAGTTAATACCGTCTATGATAGTTCAATACTTCGTTTGCCCAATGATTCTCGATGCTGCGAAAAGCAGCTTTTGTCCAGTGGTTGAAGAAAGTATGTAGTGCTACTTGGAAGACACGTTAATGTTACTTGATGTTTTTCGGTAGCCTCAACAGTGGTTGGATGCAAATGAGATGAGGGGCCGTCAAAGACTAGAAGAATATCTCCAGATGGTTCAGAATCAGTATCAGAAGGGGTGGCCCTTAGCGGGTCTTACACTTAGGAACCAATTGGGCCCGTTGTGCCCCCAGCCCGCATTAGAGAACCTCCAGGATACCAGTCCCCTTTAAGCAAGCCCGCATCTCCTTCAGACTAACACGACGCACTGAATCTGGCTCGATTGACGTCACGCCAAAGATTCTGAATCTTGCCCACGCGAAGGCAAGGCATTCCGTAAGTAGATGGTATGCGGTCTCGTCGTCCTCCATGCACCATCTACCCTCCCACTGACTGCAATTCTCAGCAGGGTCAGGTGCGGTCTAAACCTACAGTGCCCTGTGTAGAATTCTACCAGGACCCTGCACTCGTTCCTAGCTAGGCACAACAGCCCCCTGGCGAGACTCTTCGCGGGCCCATGTATCATGAGCCTGGTCTGTCTCATCACCGGAGCCGTCCGCCATACCTCCTCCGCCCGACCCTCCATCCACGTCTCCAAAGCTCTTTCGCGAATACTCTGGGTGATCCTCACACAGGGATCAGGCCCCAAGTATCTGCATGCGGAGCCTTCTCTGGCTAAGGCATCAGCGGCTTCGTTTCCCGGTACACCCGAGTGTCCAGGTACCCAGACCAGCGTAACCTTTTTAAGCTTTGTAAGTTTAATCAGCCAGCTTCTACACTCCCTTACCAACAAAGAGCGCGTGCGGACCGACTTCAGCGCCATGAGTGCGACCTTGCTGTCGGAGCGGAAGAAAATCCTCCCGCCACCGACATTGAGCCGTAACGACTCCCAGACCCTCAAAATTTCCGTTTGGAAAACCGTAGTGTGCTCGCCCAGTGAAGCGGGTAGTTCCCGCCCCAGGGCCTCACAGTACGCACCAGCTCCGGACAGAGTTCCCATTCTGGACCAGTCTGTGAACCAGACTAGCCCATCCCAGATTCCCGTCCTTCCCTCCGTCCAATTCTCCTTTGTCGGAAAGAGGAAGTTCAGCCCCTAGGGAAAGCCTATGTCAGGAACCATGGCGTCACCTGGCATACCCAGAATGGCTAGGTCCCCAGACAAGCCCTGCCATAGACCACAATGGCCCTTGCAGGAGCCGTTGTCACTCTACATCCCCGCATCAGCCAATCTCATGGCAGCTCTGGCTGCATCGTGCCTCATCCTGTCCGCCAACGGGGGCAACTCCACCAGCACCTCCAGGGCCCTCGTGGACGCCGTCCTCACGGCCCCGGTGATGTAGAGGCATGCAAGTCGCTGTACTAATCTGGACGCCATTTTCATGGATCCTGGAGCACTATCCTCTACACGGTATCGACAGTCGTCGGTATCGGTATGTTATCGATAGCCATCGGTTGCGTGGCCGACGGGATCAAGACGAGGCTATTCTGTATGCCACTGTTACCGATGCTTGGAAATGCAACCGACAACTATCAGTTCGCGAGTGACGTCACTTAAATGTCACTAGATTCGGTACATTCAGCCAACGAGGGTTGAGGCGAGATGACGGCTGAATGTCACCGTCAAACCGTTGAGATTTGTAAACAAATATGCGTGAACGAGGAGAGGTTATTTAAATTTTTGCCTTCATTTGTAATTTGTGCTGTGCTTGTGTGTAGTGTTTTGAATTTCCTATTAAGATGTCTGCAAGAAGTGGCAAATGAGAGCATATCATTAAGCTACATTTTCAATCAATTCGCGGGCGAAGTGAAAATTCGGCACAGCAACACGTATTTTCCCAGTTTCTTTTCTTACTTATGTCGTGATTTGCTATTAAGTACTAACATGTAGGATTAAAATACTAATAAATTATACGTATACCTAAGTATATAATATGGAACAAGACCAGTTTTCTTTTATACATAGTTTTAGCACTCCAAAAAAATGAAAGTCATTGAAAAGGGTTTACGCCGTGCCGCGCCGGCCGCCTAAAATTGCAACTTTCAAGTTGCAATTGGCCCGCGAATTGAGTGAAAATGTAGCTTTATACAAAGATAGTAGACACATCTTTACATGCTAGCATGAATGATGATGTACTTTGTTTTTGTTGTTAAGTGTTCGGTTAGGTTATAGGTGTAAAGATATCACAATTTTGCAGTACCTCACAAATTTTAAACGAATCTGAGTGTAATACCCTGTGTTTTTTAGGTCCAAGATAATTAAGCAATAGGTATTGGCGAAACAATTCTTGCATTGAAAAATGCGACGAGATAATACTTTCCTCATAAAACAATAGACACTACACTGTAAAATCACTCTCCAATTAGTCCAAATTCACTTAAATAATCCGCAATTGCTACCAAAACACAACATCTACAAAGAATGATAATTTCGACAAACATCGGTAGCATTCACCGTGGGGTTGACGAGGGCATGGTAGAGATACCGATCCTCGTCGATTCGAATTCGCGGTATCGGTCGGTGACAGAGCATATAGAATGCCGCACAGTACGACTTACCGACGGCTGTCGATAACGCACGTGTACAGAATAGCGCTCCTGGCCACCAAACAACAGATCCGTGCATGAGCATCGGAGTGATCATCGTCCTGTAGATCCATAACATAGTTTTCGGCCCAAGTCCTCAGGTCCCTCCCAGCGCCCTACGGCAAGCCCACACAGGGCACTGAGCGCCGCCGCGGTCTTGAGCTGAATGTGTTCCTGAAGGGTCAGTTTGGAGTCCAACCAGACACCCAGATATTTGACGCATTTCTTAGCCACAAGAGGGGTCCCTTCCAATGTGATGTTGGGAGAGACCTCCAGCTTCCGTTTCCTGGTAAAGATCACCATCTCTACCTTGTTGGGATTCGCTCTGAGTTCGTTATCCCTACACCGCTGTGAGAACCTTGTCAGTGCTTCCTCTGCAATATTCCCACCTCAGTACCTTGTGCCATAATCACAACATCGTCTGCATAGGCCTGTACATAGACCTTATGCTCTTCTCTCAGGATGCGTAAGATCTCGTCCACCACTATACACCACAGAAGGGGGGAGAAACCCCCCTGAGGGCATACCCGCGATGACTCAACCCCAGCCACCTCATATTCCAGCCTAGCCTCGACCCTCCGCCCGGTGAGAATGGAGCGGATCCAGCTCGTTATGACCGGACCCACCCCTGTTCGCTCCACCGATCGGCAGATCGAACCCACGGCTGTGTTATTGAAGGCTACTTCAATATCCGAAAACACGCACACCGATAGCCGTCCACCCCCCAGTCCCTCCTCCAACCTGGATACCAAGTGGTGAAGAGCCGAGTCCACCGACCTGCCTGTTCGATATGCGTGCTGTTGCGGACTCAGGGGGGCCCTTAGAGCCACCCACTCCCTGAGATATCGGTCCACCAGCCTCTCTAGTGTCTTCATGAAGAAGCTGGTGAGATAAATGGGTCGATACGATTTCGTATCTGTGTAGTCGTTCCTTCCCCTTAGGGAATGAACACCACTCTGCTGTGCTTCCAGGGCTTCGGCACATACCCGTGTGCGATAGAGGCCCTGAAAAGGTCCATCAGCGGCGTACTGAGGAGTACTCCGTCACGCTGCAACAGCAGCGGGAATACCCCATCGACACCTGTCGCCTTACACTGGGCGAAGGTCTCCATCGCCCGCCTTAGCATATTGTAGGTGACCATCTTTCTGGCAGTGCCGTAGTCAGGTCTAATGCTGAACCCGGCCCCGCCCTCACCTCCCCGGTCCATACCTGTTGAGCCTGGGAAGTGTGTGGTCAGAAGCTGGTGCACAGTATCCGCCGGTGACGTCGTATAGCCTCTGCCTGGCTTACGGATACTGGATCCCTTGACAGCACCTTGCAGAGCCTAGCAGCGGCCGGGGCTTGGGATACCCATCCACAGTAGGCACTCCAGGCACTCCTTCGCGATCCTCTCAGCTCTCTTTTGTACTGCCCCCGGGCCTCTTTATATAGGTCCCAGTCAGTATCTACCCCGTTGTGTCTAGCCCTATTCAAGAGCCTTCTCAGCTGTTTCCTTATAACGAGAAATTATTTGCAGCATCGCTGGCGTTCATCATATTTTACTGACATTGTTTTTTTATTAAGGCTTAATGCGTTCGTCATTAATTTCAATTGAATAATTCGGTGTTTGTTTAGTTTAAGCGTGTGATTTATTTCACCACTATTTCTCGTTTAAATACAGTGTTACCATAAAATTAATCTGCCTGAATTACTGGTCATTTTCCCATCCTTATTCTTTCTTTTTATGATCAGCTGTGATGATTCCTTTAATAGTAATAAACCGATTCTTTATTTGTCTGTTTACCTGCTTTATTTAATTAACCCTTGATTAATATTCCAAAGGAGAGGCCCGCTGAAGTATGTAACTGATTTATTATTATTTGCGGTCAATAATTGGAACTTTCTGGATTTACTTCTGATTAATATTTGAGTATTTGTGTAAAACTGACTTTAGTTATTTTTGATTAATATTTGAGTATTTGTTTATCACTGACTAGTTTTTCTTCGGTTAATATTCGTGTATTTGCTTATTACCGACTTAGATTTTTGATTAATGTTTGGGTAGTTATTTTTCCATTATTAATACTGGTAAATTGCCGGCATATATACCTGATCTAATTTTCTAACTTATTTTTGTTGTTTTATTGATCGGTTTCTTGATAGAAAAAATAGCAAATTTTTGGTATTCTTTCATTTTGTCGCGAAGCTTGAGCTAAAACGAGTTCCATATTTCAACTTTGGGGTATTTCTCGCTTGTGCTGTCTACAAGCCCGTGGCGCCTTAAATAAGTTAACCCATCCCTACTCTCTGACATTTGAGCTAGGGCCTAATTTATACGCTCGGCGACAACTCGTTCTAGCCTAAAAGACTCTTGAAATTAGGGTAGTAAAATTTAGAAAAATACCCTACTTGAAAACATTAAAAAGCCTGAAAATAAATTGCCTAAACTCAACTTCATCCTGACACCCTGACGCATCGACATACGTAAATTCATTAAATTTCTAATTTTAAATTCTCAAAATTAAAATTTTTCTTTCGATTTGAGTATAGATATAGTAGAAAAGAGCTATCCCATTTTATGCACCGATCGGTAAAGGTTTGCCAAACACATTCGTGCGCTATTTTTAATCATCCTATTATGACAGCTAAATTATTACGTCATAAATTTAAAATCACCTAATTATTAATTTTAATAAAGTTAAGTACATCTTATTTCAAATAATCTTTTCTTATGTGATAACAAAAATATCGAGAAATCTTAAATTGCTATATTGTAGGATATTTTCTTCTCTCTCATGTTGCTATTTAGATTTTTTCGTAGTAAAATTAACTGTGTCCCAAATAATTGAAAAAACTACATTAAGATACTCTATTCTTGCAAGGAGTTAGTGCAGGCCAACTCAGTATGGACTTTTAAGGGATTGTATGTATAGAAAGGCATTTACAACATATCTGCGAAAAAAAATCCCTTCTAATTTTGTTGCCGAGGGCATATAAAATCTAACTAACTCGTCTGCACTACTTGCCTTGTTTTAATACTCTAATTTTCATAGTT
>MU184116.1:102627-119805 GCA_016904865.1 Pissodes strobi | reverse complement strand
CTGGTTGAATTTACTTGGGTTTGTTTAAAACCTCTTGTACCGTTCTCTCATCTGCTGACCCTATAGCCATACTGACGAGCCGTTATACGGCGAAAAGCGTCCATGGATGGATCGGCACTCGGCAGATGATAAACAACGGAAGGTACAGATGTAAAAACAATGTACAAACTTTCTGATACATTTATCTTAGAAAATCGCTAACATAGTTAGCGAAAAGCGTGTCTAGTGCTAAAATTCTGTTTCGGTATTGTGGATAAAATTCCGTTTTACTGGATATCATTGTTTCAGTTTTCTTATTTTTAGTTAAAATATCCAAAGCTTGCTCCTTGCCGTCATCACTTAATACCCAAAATTTTAACCTTTCAGGTCGAACCTCTTTGGAATATTTAAAACAAACCTCTAAAATTAATGCATTTTAAGACTGATATCTCTCACTCTGAATCGAAATATTTTAGAACCAAACGTCAGTGGTAAATGCAATAAAAAGTATCTCTATCCAATAAATAAAGTAAGTATAAATACATTTACATTAGCGGAATGCCTCCAATGCAATGAAAGCTTCGTCAGGTGATATGCAGTATATTCAATGAAATTAAAATTAAAAATGCATTAAAATATATGCAGAAATTGCAAGCTAAAAAATATATATTATGTCTCGTTCAACTCAAAAAGTATAGAAAGTTTTTGAGGATCATTAGTATTTTACTATTTATTCGTCCATCTACATATTCCTATAATGTACAGCTCAATATTTGGCTTGTTTATGCTGCAAAATTTAATTACATATTTTAAGCTTATTTGGAAGTTTTTTATTATAGAATTCAGTACATGTAGTGTAGACATATAATTTATATATAATGTAATTATACACCCAGTAGTTAGCCGCCACTAAATAACTGAACAGGATTAGAAAGAGTCGGACAGCGTGTAAATATACGTAGTTACTATATAAGATAATAAAATTATTGAAAATTTTAAATATCTGAGCAAGTGTTGCCAATTTTCCCAAACTGGTTGGCGTAATTTGTATTTCACCCGATGCCTGTGTAAACAATTCGGTTATTACGTGCACTGACTACGTTTTAGTTATCGTCCTAACAGCCCAGAACTCAGTTCCACATTTACATGAACGTAGATATGGAAGTGATGCTTGTGCACCTCTTTGGAAAATAGAATGGAATAATGCATACTATTAGCGATTCAGGATTAAATTGTGCCTTGTATTACGAGGTATTGAAATGTTGAATTATGTATTCATTCTTTTAATATTGAACAGATATTAGTGGATACAGACAATTGCAAAAATCGATTATTTTGTCCATATAGACTTTATTTCCCAATATACTCCTAATGACTCCTTCACTGAGACTAGCAAAAATTGGCCAGCTTCAATTTCTAATTATACCGTAAGATTAACTTCCCTCGCAGTAAAGAGGGGTTTAATAATGAAACTGAGATAATTAAGAATATAGCGAAAATGGATGGTGTCAATGCTAACTTAATAGATAGACTTACTGATTGGCATGCATTCAGAAAAGCCATCCTTAATAAGGATGAAAATACAAAATATGTTTCCATACCATATTTTTCTTATACAAAAGGAAAATTCTATACCACGCAGCGAGGGGTGCGTGTGCAGAGAAGATGGTGGATGTTGGACTTCACACGCTGTAGGTTTTAGTTTTCGGGAAAGACGTTACTCGGAAGTCCATTTCTCCAGATAAAGGAGTCCCGTAACAGCGGCCTAGTTGTTGGCAATTGGATCGTATGTTAATAAACAAATTGTGTCCGACTGGTGTTTCAGTTTGACAGAACTCAGGGCGAAATCATCAGTGCCAGCTCGTTCGAACACTTTCTTTAGTAGTATTGATAGCAAAGAGAGGTCCGCCGCCGCCTTTCTTTAAAGTTGAAGGCTGTCAAGGTCTTTAGTCAACTCTGAATCATCCACAAGACGGACTGCTCTCCTCTGTATGGAGTCCAAAATCTTGAGCAAGTGTCTGGGTGCCGAGCTCCACACATGGGAACAGTATTCCAGACTTGGCCTTATCTGGGTCTTATAGAGCAATAAAAGCTGATGAGGTGTATACAAGTTTTTTGCTCTATAGGGTGCTCCTAACTTTTGCGCTACTGCTTTGGCGATTTTGATGATATGATTACACCAAGACATTTGGTTTTCTACGTTGATACCCACCAAGATTATTGATGATGTGTGTTTGTCCTATCATTGATAAGTCAGGTCTTGTCGTGTTTGTTTGAATCTTTCCTGCATTAAACTGGACTTGTTTCCCTCACTCCATTTCACGATAGCGTTCATATCCTCATTGATGGCAGCAATCTTATTTTCTCGTTGGCTTTGGGAACGAGCAGCGGTCATTGGACTCTGCCGCACGAATAAAGATATAAGAGTGCTGTCGTCCGCAAAGCTGTAAATACAATTCTCCTGTCTAAAAGATCGTTGATATAGAGCAGGAACAGTGTGGTAGATAATATGCACCCTTGAGGAACTCATGGACTTTAAATTCCTCCAAGAGATGTCCATCAATACCAACTCGAATGTTTTGATCCTTTAAGAAATTGGAAAGCCATAGAAGGTGGTGGTAGTCCTTAGGCTGTCAATTTGCTTAACAATCGGTACTGCCATATTCTATCAAGTGCTTGGGATATGTCGAGAGCCACTGCACGAGATTCGCCGTAGCGCTCGATGATTTTGGTCCACAGGTAGGTCACATAGCTCTGGAGATCTCCCGTTGATTTGTGCTTGCGGAAGCTATACTGGCGATCGCTTATGATGCCTGCCGTTTCGAGATATTTTAAGAGTTGTTCGTTGATCAGTTTCGTCATGACTTTGTATTTGATGGGATCTAAGGCAATTGGCCGGTAGTGTTGCGCGTAAAACCCTTTTGAATGTGTTAGCGAGATATAATGAATAAAATGACACCTATCCTTAAGGATGCGGCCAGCGCAACATGTGTGCTCCGACTTGCTCGTCGGCGTGGGAGTGGGTCAATTACTTACTCCTGACCAGGGCGCCACCAGTTTGAAATATCCAAATCCGCAGACCCAAACAGAAAGATCCTCGGTCTTAAAAATCCATAAGGGCGATCAAAATCGACGGTTATCCGCTACCCAAGGGCGACTACTACTTACACTTTTGGTTGAGGTATTCCAGAGCAAATAAAAGACTGTCACGTTCGTGCAGGTTTAAATTTATTGGCGTTCGTTAGATTAGACGATAACGTGTTGTCATATTTCTTTCAATAACCAAATGATATAAATTTATAACAAAAGGTAAAAGATCTTAATTTGAAAGCCATTAATAACCTATATGCTCATAAATATATCGACAGTAATTTGAATTAAAATTGCGTTATAATAGAAGTGAATTTGATAAAGAATGATCGAATAATTATTAGACACGCTTTAGCTATAACGAAAGTAACAATATAACACCAAATGATTACGAAAGACCAAACCAAGTTCAACAAATTAATCAATAACCACAGTTATCCGTCTAATAGTAGCTACTAAACTTTGGGCGCGTTTACCATGGTAGACGACTCGCAGTTGTACATAAATAAACCTTACTGATTTAGATCATTAAATACCGTTATGTAAAATTATTATAACTGGACAGTCAATAAATCAGAACGACAATGTTGATCATGTAACACAATATACTTAAATCAAATTGTAAGATTAAAGAAATGTAATATATACAAAAACTATGAACATTAATATAGATACACACTAGTAGATTCAGCAGTTAATTAGATTCGCATAGGTAAGCTGTGCTTACACCGCAACAGTACCGAGTATAGTTATATCAGCACCACGCCGAAAACTAAAACACGCAATATGATACAACGCCGGAAAACTCTAAAACACGCAGTCTAATATACGCTGAAAAATATCACTAACACGCTGAAAATATACGCGTGAAAATATCAGTAACACGCCACTAACTTTATGCCGAAAAAGATCACAAATATAACCTAAACTTATCTTTACTGGTCTTCTCCGATATGGCCTACGGCCCTCTGCACGTGGACTACAGCTATGCACCTTGGGACCATAAACTCTCAGTGGCAATTGAGGTAATGCCATACCTCTACGGCTGCAGTTGGTACCAATAACAAACAACCAACTGTATTGACTGGCAGCTACTTGTTTAGCTACTTAACCTCTCTCCAAGCGAAGCTCGCTCCAAACAAAATAGCTTGCTCCAGATACATAACACCAAGAAAAACAGCTCCAGCCAAAAATAATAGCTCCCAGGAAAACTGCCTCCCGGTAAAACTGACTCCCCGAAAAAAAGCCCTGAAAGAGAACAAGCGCTAAGTATGCATTCTCTTACTGCAATTTTTAGGCAGCCTCTCTTTCAGAATACTCTCCACTCAAAGAGTATTTAAAAATAACAATGAGAGTATTTCAAAATAATAGTGAGAGTCGTCTTGCCGAAATGCGAAGGTCACAATAAAACCAATATCATATCCACCCTACAGGTGATAGACATCAAATACTAAGAGACTAATAATATAACCACTATCTGCTCTTTTAAGAGTTCCGACTCCCATTCAAGAACAAAGCTTGTCCATTTATGACATTAATATGAAATCTAAATTTACAAAGCTTATGTACGACTTTACAAGTCCTTATAAGCAAAATTCAAAGTAGCAATGAAATTTATCAAAAATTATATACAATTGTATACATCATTATACCCTATAATATAATACGGGTGCCCATAAGATAAAGAATCTGCTATGAGTGCTCGACTGCAATATCATACCGAAGACGGTATCAGAAACTATTATTCAATATGTTTGTTTTTCCCAGCATATTACTTCTGGTAAAAATAATGAGTATAATTAGTCACGCTGTGCCTATTCTAGGCCTAAACTATCTTTTGTTTGACGATATTGCATGATATACGTGCAAGAATTAATAATTTTTCGAAAGTAACACTCTCTGTATAGCAGTATTGAGCAGTATTTCAATTCTCCCTGAGACCCGTTAGAAAACTATAATGAAATAACTTATAGTCTGATAAAATAAATCCCCCCTGTACAGAAAATAAATGAGAATGTACAAAATGTAAGATATGTATATTTATTTACCTAATTACATAGGGTTTTTCGATGGTAATGACGAATTGGGGAGCAAACGCTCTCTTCTACAGGCATTCCAGAATACACTGCACGTGACAAGTTACCAACAAAAAATCTTGACTCTCTGGCAAAAATCCATCCAATCCAGTCAATAATTTCTTTACAGCAACCTAGTAACTACGCCATTCTCTATCGCCCGAAATAAGTATACTCCCCCTTCAGGGTGAATTAAAAATTCTTAAACTTTTTATCAGACATATATACGCACTACCTCTTAAGAAGGTTTGCCGAAGAAAGAGGACGAAATCCAGCCGAAACCGACTAACTAGGTCATGAAATTCAATGTTCAAAAGCTAGCAAAAACTCGAATCACAGACCCGCTTTACACTGTCCTGTATACAACGTAAAACTACACCAGCCGATTGTCGCCAAATTTACTAGCATCTGCAATATGCAATGAAACGTATCTAAGGTTGTATATTATAAATTGCTGGTGGGACAAAGAAATCCAACGATCATTCATCATTGACAATGACCAAACAACCAAATCATTCCGAACGGCGGTCATTTAAAACTCCTGACATCAAAGCTATTCAACGCAAAAATATCAATCGAACCTAAACGTACCTTAAGCTAGACCCGTTTTTACCTTGTTAAAACCATATATTTAATATTGCAAAGCAGTTCGAGCGACGTTGCCAAGTTAGGGAACATACGCATTTATTAACATATCCTGACTGTGTATTTTTAAACCGAAAGCGAAAAACAGTCGTTTAATATCAAAAGAAGGGCAGCATATCAATTAATTATGTATTTTCGTGTTGGCTTGAATCGTAACCACGTCAAAGTCACAGGGCAACCGCTTTGCGAATTAAACATCTGGCAACGTTCCAAGACTAACCTTTTCATTAAACGTTCCGAGGTGCATTATATTACACTCGTTCGTAAACAACCAACAATTCTTTTAAGGTATATTACCGCCGAAATAGAAAATTATTCGCAAGGTAAATGATTTAATTTAAGTGCACTGCTATATACTTAAATGTTTTCTTGATAGCGATGTAGAATACGATACGATCTAGTGACTGAAATTACGGATATAACTAGCTTGTTTCAGTTTATTCCTCTAACAGCTCTATAAGGAACTGGTCGTTCCACAATCATGCGAGATTAAGGGTGGAATCACTGACTTTATTTGACTTCTATCTGTTACATGGTTCTCATAAAATGACATGTAACAGTAGTTATTTCGAATCGTTTGTTACCTTTCTTCGGGATTGGTTGCACCTGAGCGCATTTCCAGCTAGGAAGAAAGCATGCAATTTTGTATGATAGGGAGAAACAACGCCTGCATATTGAGGCTGATAGTTCAGCAGCACTATTTCGGGAACGCCATCTGGTCCTGTAGCTCTGTTAGTGAGGATTCGTTTCACTTCGCGTTGGCGAAATATCAGACCTGGCATTGAGGAATGCACTCTCGGGATAGTTGGGGAGTACTTCCTTGAGGATCTAAGGTACAATTTGATGCAAATAATGCGGCAAGAATGGTCGCTTTTTCTTTGGCCGTGTCCGCTATTGAGCCATCATCTTTGGTCAGTGGTGAAATTGATTTTATTGATAAAAGCAATCAAAGTCACAACCAAACTGTATATAGCATCATATAACATTAGAACAATGAGTATTCCTGAACGTCTTGAACATTTAGAGAAAGAACTTGAAGGTATCAAATGGAACCCACTTGGCTTGTGCCAAACACGGCTGCAGTGAGAGAAAAGCACTCAATTAAGATCAGGCCATTTGCTTTATCAAAACAACTCCTACACTAATCGCGGGGCTGGAGGTGTCGCCATTGTTGTTAATAAAAAAGTTGTTCCATTGGTCTCAAAATGTGTTTCAGTTTTCTAAAGGGTTATTTACGTGTCGCTTCAACTAAACAAAAGATATAGCTTACAAATAGTCCACGGATACGCACCGACAAGTTCGTCAGAAGATGAAGAAATGGAAACATTTTTGGAAGACATAACAAACGCACTGAATAAAGAAAAAACACATTTCAGAATGATCGGCGACTTTAATTCAAAACTCGAAGAGAAAATGGAGGGAGATCCAGGTAATATCAGAAGGTTCGGTTTGGGAAGACGCAATGAACGCGGTGACAGGTTCCATAATTACATTGTAGCTGAAAATTTATACTGTTTAAACAATTTTTTTTAGAAATCCAAACAAAAGAAATGGACATGGAGAAATCCAAATGGTACGATAAAAAACGAGATTGATTACATTCTTTGCAATAAGAGGAATATCTGTACTAACGTAACAGTTTCAAATCAGTTAGATACTGGAAGCAACCACCGGTTGATTAGAGCTACAATTTCCCTAAACCTTAAAATTGAAAGAGCAAAACTTGTCAATAAGCAAATTATTCCAACTGCAAACGAAATAAGCGTCCACAAAGTGGCTTTTCGAAAAGAATTGGAGAAGAAATTTCACACTATTGTCAACATAGAGGGAATAAACTTGAATCATCTCGCCGAGAAAATAAGCAAAGACATCCACACAATAAATAAGAAAATTTGTCCAGAGTTAAAACACCAAGAGACAATAAGCTAAAGCCAAGCACACTAAATATAAAAAGGAAAACAACATCCAGAGATGCAACAGAGTACCAGGAGCTCAACAAGAGAATACAGAAGGAAGTAATGAGTGATGTGAGATCCTATAATACCAAACCATTAAAAACCGTAATTGAGGATAACTCTAACATGAAAGTTCTTAGATCGAGACTTTCGCCTGGAAAAGCAGAATTGTCAAAATGAAGGTTGAGGATAACCATATATTGACTGGAAGAGACGAAATCTATAAACATATAGAAATCTTTTATTCTCATTTGTACACCTCGGTATGCAACCAACAAAATAATAATCAGAAAGTTACCGTTTGCAATGTAGGTTCAGAAGAAATTCCTGATATAACTAAAGAGGAAATAAGGGTGGCACTAGGACAAATGAAAAACCGCTTACCTGTGAATCGCTAAAAATAAGCGGAGACTTTATGGAACAAATTCTACAGGTGTTATTTAATAAATCTTTATGCGAAGGCATCATCCCTGAAACATGGCATTTAAAAAGGGCGACATCACGGACATTGAAAATTATCGATCAGCCTTCTGTCCCACCTTTATAAACTACCAACAAGGATCCTTACAAACCGACTAACAAGTAAATTAGACCAAGGTCCTTACAAGTCGACTAACAAGTAAATGAGATGCCTATCAACCAGTGGAGCAGGCAGGATTTCGAAAGGGATACAGCACTATGGATCACTTGCAGACCATTCAAATGTTAATAGAGAGGACAACAGAATACAATATACCACTTCATCGCGCCTTCATAGACTTTCATAAGGCTCTGCTGAAACATGGGCTGTCCTGAGTGCGATGGACGGAACAAGGATTGATTCAAGATCTTCTACCCTTCTTAAGAATATATACGGAAGCGCTACTTTCCGGGTAAAAATTGCGGAAGACCTGAGAACCGAAAAAATTTCAATTAACAGGGGAGTTCACCAGGGTGATCTTACATCCCCAAAACTTTTTACGTTTGCCTTGGAGGACGTTTAAAAAATGGTACCTTTTTAAATCATTTACGCTTTGCCGATGACATAGTGCTAATTAGTTCAGATATTGAGGAGCTTAGAACAACTAAATGAAGCTGAACTTATCAAAAACAAAAATAATGAGCAGGACTGAGGAAGACATAAGAATAGCAGACAAAACTTTTGATATTATTGATAAATACATATCTTGGTCATGTCATTAAAATGGGAAAGGAAAACCAAACGGCAGAGATAAAATGAAGAATAAAACTGACATGGATAGCATTTGGAAAACTGAGTCATATAGTTAAAAACCCTGACATCCCTATAAACCTTAAACGAAAAGTCTTTAACACATGCATTCTACCTGTCGCAACATATGGTCTTGAGACAAAGGCTTTAACCAAGAAGTACACCAATAACCTTAGGACAATGCAAAGGGCCATGGAACGGGCAATGCTTGGCGTTAGCTTACGAGATAGGAACCATAACGAAGAAATAAGAAAAAGTACGAAGGTGGAGGACATAATACAGCGAATCGCTGAGCTTAAGTGGCAATGGGTTGGGCTGTTGGGCATGTTGCCAGACTAAGTGTGAACAGATGGATATCAAGGCTTGTACACTGGAGACCAAGGCAAACAAAGAGAAGTGTCGGCAGGGCACAGAGGAGATGGTTGGATGATGTTAAAAGAATAGCAGGAGCAAGATGGTACTATACAGCGAAAGACAGAACAGCATGGAAACAAATGAAAGAGGCCTTTGTTCAGGAGTGGACAGATAATGGCTGACAAAGAAGAAGAAGAGAATATTAAGCTTAAAAAAATGTATGGAATATAACTTAAGCTGACCTATATATGCCACTAGTTGTAATTAATGTTCAAATTACAATTATTATATTAATTACTATGTTAATTAAGTTTCATCTTAACACTTTAACACTAAATTTACAACAATCAAGTATTAAATTAAACGATTTAGGCCTAATACTCACTGCGATTAAACTTCAAATCAAAAGGTAGTACTAGTTATGGCACTTTAGCAAATCTCTGCTCAACAACTTAACATTACTAATTACTATATAAAAATCTCAATTAATTACCTCGATGCTAATTTAAGAGAGGATTTATCTTTAAAAGAACATTTTAAAATTACCCAGTTACTATTGCTTAAATGTGTCACAATTTATATGTTAAAATTTGGGAATAAATATCCACTAAACTATGCTTAGCTTATTCCCTTGGCAGCTGGATTTACTGAATAAAATACATAGGAATAAATATAGCCGCACCAAATAAAGAAAATTGAGCTCAATTGACTGATATCAAGGCGAAACGTTCAATAATAAGGTTTAAGTAAGTTAAATTAAATTTCTGCCATGGGTTTAACAGATAGATATAATAATATAAATGGCATAATCGCCCTAATTGTACCATGTAAATTTAGATAATAAAAAGAGAGGAAACGGTAAAAAAACTACAGTATATTAGAGGACTCTCTCTTATTAAAATCACTAAATAAGTTCAGCGAACTAAAACTCAGTATCTCTGGAAGTAATATTTCCAGTAAGAGCTTCTCGGTAGAATATATTTATTCTTTCCTCTTGAAAAATTAAAGGCAGTAGAACGATAAATCAAGAACAAAGCTCAACATATTAGCTGTGCTGATTTATTATTAATTGAAATTGATCCTACCAGACTTGACGATGTGTTTTGTCCTCGGTAATTGGAAAACCTAGGTAAGGTACCAGTCGGGATAACCAGGCTATACTAACCTCTCTGTTTGGTTCAAGCTCTGACGAAGACGGCTATGCTCCTACTCAGATAAGGAAGGCCTCAAGAAAACCGTCAGTGATCCCTCGGAAAGACTCTGGTGAAAAATGGATTCTTTTATAGCTCTGTTACTTAGAAGCACATGAGTCGAACCTACCTTTTAAAATAAAAGGGTTATCATAACGCTCTTGACACGATGTTTTACAACAGCATAGCCGGTACTCTAACAAAAGATACGCGTTACTACGCTTTGTAATATTAACATAGGAATCACCTTTTGTTATTTACACAGTAATTATGTCCTAACATTTACGTCTTACTTTACATGACGTATCTCAACCTTAGAGAAATAACAAGCTAACGTCTTTTGCTGTTCTTCCCTTGAATTACACGTCTTTACTACTCGTCACATCGTTTGATTAGGGCAGAAGATCCGGCTTTCCTTCCTGCCCCCTGAATTTGCCCGACTTGCAAAATCGGCTTTCGTCTTATATCATGACTGACTTCCATTCGGAATTACCTCATCCTTGGTGCGTTAAGCGTTGACACGCGTCTAGTTAAAGATCCCTAGTATCGATTTACAACATCGCTCGTGAGTTTTCACTAATTTCTGTTCCCGATTCCACACGACGTTAGTCGAATGCACCGAAATTATCCATGTCTCTATACTAGCGTCTAGCCGTTGCCGGGAGCCCCGATCCCGATTTCTGCCGAACAATTGTATTTTCAAATTAAGCCATGCATGCCAAAAGCTAACTAATCAAAAGAAAATTAAAAATAAAAACCTGCAAGGACCGGGCGTCGAACACGTTACTTTGCGATCTAGACGCGAACCTTGCCACTTGAACCAGGCTTTCACATTCCTGCTTTTTTCGAAAATCTCATACAAACGCGTGAAGCGAAAAAATGTAAGCGACATTGACGAGCAGAATTCGGGATCAAGGCGTCCGGTACAAACTAGATGATATTTGTTCCTACGGCTTAGTGAATTGCTATCAACTGGTCTGGTAGTGCAGTGGTCAGACACTATGCTTGTGATACGGCGGCGTCGGTAGCAATGAATGTTTTTTTATTTTTTTAAGGTTATATTTGCTTCTTTTTGAAAATTTGGGATAGTTTGGTTTGGTTTTGTTTGCTTGAGCCCCAGAGCAAGCGAAGCGAGCGGAGTGCCATGCGTGTAGTTAAGAGTACGCATTAAATTCTCGCCCTCACTACATCATACATCGCGAACACGCATGCGCGATGCTTTGAATCGATAAGTATTGCTAAGGAAGTAGAACGGTAAATTACAGTGGCGTGCTTAATTATGTAAATCTCGAATAACTGATAAAAAAGATGGGTGGATCAAAAAATGTTTCTTTTAGATTATGAATATGCCGTATTTTTATACTTTTTTTAAGCAAAAAACTATACTTGCCCAACAACTTCAGAGGTATCTGCATCGATTCAGGTTACTGAATCCCTTGCGTCCTAGATTAAGAAGACGTATGTTTTGACTTTGACAAACGTCTTTCAAATCGGGTTCAAAGTTGACAAGTTTTTTAATATGGCAAAGTATACCAACACTGATATGGCAAATATGGTTTGCGTTTATGAGCTTGCTGATGGTAACTATTGTGAAGCTAGAAGAATTTGTTCTGAAAGATTCCCCAATTACCAAGTTCCGCAGTTATTGGAAGACCCGCAATAGTTAGAACGGTTGCACTGGCAGAAGTTGTATTACGTGCAATTAAGGAAGACTCAAGCACAAATACACGAAAACATCTCTGCAGTTGTACGCATACCATATACAACGGCGTAGTTGGCAAGGATTGGTACCGCAAGAGCACCCTCAACGATTAATATTTTGCAGTTGGATATTGCAGGAAGTAGTGCAAAGCAACCATTTTACGGCAGACATACTATTTATCGATGAGGCTAATTTCTCCAGACCCTCAACGATGAATTTTCATAACAATAATGGTCGGTATGATGAAATAAATGAATCACAGTTTGAACAGCAGTTTTCATTAATGTATGCACGGGCATTGTCGGGGACTTATAGATTGGTCCCCAATTTTTACGAAAGGTTCTTAGTTCAGAATTTATTTACTAAATATTTTGTTACCTGAACTTCTTAACGAAGTTCTAGTTGCGCTCAGAGAATGCGTATGGCCTCCAAGATTGTCCGATTTAAACCCATTAGTTTATAGTGTGCGTATAGAAACTCAGGAACAACTTCAAGAACGCATTATCGCTGGATTTGAAGTCATATGTCATACAACCGGAATATTTAAACGAGTGCGCGGTTGGGCGAAGAGCTGAAGCCTGCATTACATATAAGTGTTTTTTGTTCAGTACTTTTCCTTTAAATCGATATTTTCTTCAAATGTTGAACAACCTGTATCTGGAGAACGAATAATTTTAGTACACTTTTATGAGGAAAAAGATATCAATTGTCGTGGTCTTTCCTTCCGAGCGCTGAATGTGTAGGTAGGGAAAAGACAATTTTTCGAAGTCTAGATATTATCGATGTATTTTTGACCATCAGGTCTAGTATTCTTATTAATTTATCATAAGATAAATTGGGAAGCACTCTGCCATTAATATTTTCTCGTTATATCTGCAATATCGTCTCTTAAAAGTATTTTCTGCGAGTTTCTTCAGGTTCATTCCTGCCAGTTTAAGATCATTTTATCGTAGTGATGCTGACCCACATGGCATGACGTGCAGCTACACAGAAAGCGGTATAGCTCTAATTCGGGCCAGCCAAGTAGTCGTATGAGTTGGGGAATAGCGACCAACAACTGCCAGTGAATTCCACTTCCGTATGACCATATGAAAATGACATACAAGTAGGCTCTCTAATTACTTATTTTAATTACTATGCCTTACCTTATGTTTTTCGAAACTACACGGCGTATTTTCCCGGAGCATTTTCCCACTTAATTTGCTCGCACATATTGCACGCACGCTATATCTCACAGACAGTGCATTTTCACGCACGGCTTAAACTCAGTTTTGCAACAATTTTTTAAAAAAGGACGTGGTAACAGATTTGGATATTGATCTTATTGGAATACTTGTTGCGATAGGAGTTAAGAAGAAACGTGCACGTGGTAAAAAATCTAAATGGGCGAAATATTGGTTATTAAGCAGAAGCTGTTTACCTCATGTACAAGGTTTTCATTTATATTTTGACACACAGTTTATTATAAGGATAGGCAAAAACTTTTTATACAAAAGTTGTATGGTTTTTTCTCTATTATCTTCTAAGCGTATCAATAAAACAAATGAGCATCGCAAAGTCAAGCAAAATGTTCATCTTCATTTTTTTTAAACGGAACACCCTGTATATTGAAACACATTTCGTGTAAGTATAATTTCCTATACCAATCTTTAGCTGTTTACGAAATATTGAGAGTTGAAAGTCGGGCATTTCGGAAATTTGACAAGCTCTAAAATCTAAACTGCACATGATCAAAGAAAACGGTTTACACATTCTTTGGTTTTCATAAGCTATCGAATGACAGTAACTTTGACTTTAATCCGGATATAAAATTAACCGGAACTTATAAACCTCCGGTTGAATTCAAAGTTACTGTGATTAGATAGCTTATGAAACCCTAAGGATAGGAATGTGCAAACTGTTTTCTTTGATCTCGTGCAGTTTAGATTTTAGAGCCTGTCAATGTGTCAAAATGCATGACTTTCAATTGTCAATATTTCGTAAACAGCTAAAGATAGGTATAGGGTAATGTACACCAAATGTGTCTAGAGAGTCCAAGAATGTAGTAATATGCTGTGTGTATACTGGTGTTCTATTTCAAAAAAGTGAAGGTGTTCATTTTTCTTGACTTTACTGTTATGTTCAAAAGATAATTGAGGAAAAACTATACAACTTGTAACGCTTTTTCTTTTTCTTCTAATTGTAGTAAAACCTCCACCTCAGCTTAGAAGAGACCGAGAGTGAATAATATCAAATAAAAAAAAATTGAAATTGAGTGACTTTACAAGTATTGATGCGTAAGCTAGAACGAGTTGTCAAAGCGTACAAATAGGCTCTAGCTCTAATGCCAGAGAGCAGGGGTGGGTTAATTTATGAGGCGCCACGGACTTGATTAGATTTCAACCTATCAATCGGAGCAAAGAAAATTAACTTAATTGGCATAAATAGAATAAGTTAAAGTTTAGATCTTGAGCAAAGAAAATTACGGTTTTAACGTATCTTCATTAATAAGATGAACTATGTTAGATTCCGGGCTTAATAACCAGAACAGAGCAAATTACGAATAGGCGTATATATAGATAGAGAAAATAAGGAGAAAGAAAAAGATAATAATAATAATAAAGGTAAGGTAAGGTAGCTAACAAACAGATGGCATCTCGAAGATTTTCCGGGAGGAAAGAAACCATGCACTTCTTCTGATAAAGAAGGACTCCACCGGTATCGGGAGCAAGTTACAATCCAGAGACCAGAGGGAAAGCTGGACCAGTTAGGCGTGGCCAAGGGACTGAGCTGAGAATGCTCGTAGATACAACCCTGCCAATCGAACCCTGTGGAACGTTAAAATATTCAAGGTTTCTCATGTAACTCATGACCGAAGAACATTGAAACTCAGAACAATTAGAATAAAATATCAAGGGAAAATCAGAGAATAAAAAAAAAATACCTGTAAAGGGTTGCTATTCGACTAGATCGTTGGAACGCTCAGCTACCTCGTGGATGGAAGAAAAGGCCTCTGTACAGAAATTAAGACGCAATTAAAATCCACTCACCGGGGTCCTAAAATGGCGGCATTCGTAGAAGAGAGACAAAAAAAGCAAGATCCCTCACCTAACTAAAGCAGCATTAAATCCGGTTACGGAGTGAGTTCCAGGCACTAACAAACATCTAACTAAAGATAAGGCAAACGTAAGGCCCGAAACTTTCAATAAAACTGGGTCGGCTGGAAAATCCCAGTAAAGGTAATCAACTCAAGTTTCCATCCGACCACACTGCTTCAAACGGTAAACCGACGTAGAGTGCCTTCCTTGAAACTTCCCGGAAACAAAGCCGCTTCCTCTAAAATCCCCACTACAAAAATTACGACTCTCCTATAGAGGTACAGCCACTCGTCACGTGATCATGACCTGTCACATCCAACAATTTATCCAAAGCGATCTTGAAAAGAAAAACGCAGAACTTCGATGTACCAAAGCCTTTCCTAATTAATTACTCGACCCGCCTAAAAGGAAATAACCATTCGACCCGCCATTCTTTAAAGAAACGTGCAAAAGTATTTTTCGTGATATGAAAAAAGGTCACCAAACGGCAACCTACGTTCCGGAATTGGTACGACTGGTGCGCATCAAATTGTTACAGAAAACTGCTCCAAAGATAACCTAGCCAATATCGGTTTTGAATTTCCGGGAGAAGGCAACTGCAATTCACTCTCAACATTTCATCGACTGGGCCGTAGAGGTCACCACAAATTGAAATGATTTCGTCTGGACCGATAATTTGATTTTTGCACACTTTGGCGAATAATAAATAATAGTTACATAATTTTGACAATAAAAACCTATATTAACCATTAAAACTTGATTCGATGCAATGAAAGCTGGCACGTCACAAGCTCTTATATAAAAAGTTTTTGCCTATCTCTTTTAATAAACTCTGTAGGTAGATGTCAAAATATAAATGAAAACCCTGTACATTTCATAAATGAGCTTTGTCTTGAGCTCACAGATTGGAATAACTATTTGAGAATGGACGAACTTATATTGCACTATTAAATAAAGTAACCCCATTAATAAAAAAAGGATACAAATATGAGAGAGTCATTTACCCTATATGAGCGAAACAAGACATTACCCGTACCACATCAGAGGGCTTCCGAGTTGCGCGCGCATAACATTGTTGACAAAAATGTCTAATATTACACTTCACGCATGGCACTCCGCTCGCTTCGCTCGCTCCGGGGCGCAGCCATCAGAAGCAAGCCGGCATCGACAAATGCGTTCGTTTTAATCACATATTCAAATTCGGATTTTAGGAATATTTAAATAAAAAAAGAACTTGGCAACATTAATGGTTTAGAACTTAACATTAAGGGTTAATGATCTTATAATTTGGGTGATACTTATTTTAAAGAATGTTATTATTATTTTAAGTGAGCTATCATAATCCCAATTAGGTTTGAGACCTAATTAATTTTCCATTCTGCACGTTGTGTCTGAGAGTATATTTAATATTTAAATAAGTAGCTTAAAGAGGATCTTTGATTTTTATTTTGGTACACCGAACTTAAGGTCAAGTTTATGCAATTTCTTATAAGGTTTCTCAATATTCTTAGATAAAGTATTCTTCAAAATTTTACTACCCTAATTTCCATGCTTAAAAATCATTCATATATTCGGATTAGAAAATGCAGTGGTCTCTTCGTTTAATTGTCTACTCTGCGATCAACACCTATAAATTGTAACACAACTGAGTGAACCAGGCATATGGGCCGGTTATTAAGCAATTATCTAATCGCGTTACAATTTCAAGAAAATTAAAAATCATAAAATATGCGATATATTACGTTTGAAAAGCAAAGTAGGCAAGAGCCTCGTCATTTTTTTTTGAAGCACCGTGTATACATTAAAATAAAGCATGTGCAAAAGAAGACGAAATTAAACAACTTGGAAATATTGTTTCTTTCAAAAATAATATAGATATTTCCATTTAAAGATTTATCTAG
>MU184116.1:60263-102227 GCA_016904865.1 Pissodes strobi | reverse complement strand
TTTCGTTAAATTATTATTTGTTAAACTGAGTTTCACAATTTTACACTTCCAATGACATAAATATATCAAAATAACTGGAATATTATGTGTACTGAGATTATGTATAAATAAGTTTGCTATGATTGTGCAAAATAGAGTCATTTTCATTCGAGTTTATTCGATATTAAAAAAAAAACAACAAGCGGACGGAAATACGGAATCGCTGAACATCTTGTTTATTATCAGAAGTACTGAAATTAGTACATATCTTATATGTCGCGTAAAATTGTTTTGAATTTTTCTACAACCCATCTGTGCATGAAGATAGTAGAGGAAGGTACAGCAATTATACTTATCCAGGATCCTTGGATTGTCAAATCCAGGGTGTAAGGGGTGTCCATAGCGGAGTCGCTGTTGTATACATGGGACCTGATCCTGGGGGACCATAGAGTAGGTATATTGAAAGTTGGACTAGAGGCCTTTCTCTTAAGGGTTAAGGCTACCAGGGTTCTGATTCCTATCTTGGTTAAGATACCTACATGCGTAGGTATGCAGAGGGTGGTACTAGCGTCAGCGTACTTCTCAGTTGATTAACAGTTCTGGAGGGAATCAGGAATCTGGTTACCCACTGCAAGAAGGTCAACAGCCCACTCCTGATTGCACGTGGTAGTAACGCGGACCACATAGTTTGAGACAGTGCTGAGAGAGGGAAGGAACTGGTGGGATTCATTGCCTCTGTGGGACTACAGGTGGCCAACAGAGGGAGCGAGCCTACTTTCTTCACTAGGATTTGATTCTGTGCACAAGGGCTTTGTTCCCGGATATTATGAAGTGGTGTGTCTCAGTGGAAGGCTCGATATCTGACTACAGATACATCGCTATAGAACTAGGCTCCGCCTCAACGAAAGCCTCTATGAGGAGGAACTAAGTTGGCGTCTGAGAGACGACGTGGCCGAGGCTTTCGCAAGCAGCTGCCGTGAGAAAAAAAGACATCGTAGAGGGAAAACTCCTTGGTGGAACTCCACTTTGGAGAACTTTAGGAAACAGCCGAGCAAGCTCATTTATAGGGATAGGCACATCCGGGTTGATACTAGCTGGGATCTATATATAGATTCCCTGAGACAGTACCAGAAAGAGCGGTGAGGGTCGCGAAGGAGCGCTTGGAGGGCCTACTGCGGAGGAGTGGTCCAAGCCCCGACCGCTGTCAGGCTCCGTTAGGTGCTGTCAAGGGACCCACTTATGAAATTGGACAGTGTTCGTCAAGCAGGTAGGGACTATTCGTCAAAAGCAGCAGTGTGGTCAGTTCCTGGAACTTCTAGGAACTTACCACGTACTTCCCAAGGCCAACACATCGAAATGTTCAGCATTAGGGCTGACTATGGATTTTAGAGCGAATCGCAAAAAGGCAGAGATGGTTATCTTTACAAAGAAAAGAAATTTAGAGGTCTCTCCCAACATCACGTTGGAATAGACCCCCTCTTGTGGGCAAGAAATGTGTTAGACTCCAAACTGACCTTTAAGGAACGCATCCGGCTGAAAGCCGCGACGGCGCTCAGTGCTCTATGGGCTTGTAGCAGGGCGCTGAGGGGATCTGGGGACGCTGTGGATCTATAGAACGATGATTGCTTTGATGCCCATGCACGGAGCGGTCGTTTGATGTTCAGTATTCATGAAAAGGGCATCCAGACTAGTGCTGATGAATTGCATACATCTGCATCCCGGGGCTATGAGAGTGGCGTGAACAAGGCTTCAAGGGCCCTGGAGGCGCTGGTGAGTTTGCCCCCGCCGGTGAACTGAGTGAGGCATGACCCTGGGATGGACTAGTCAATGGGCCCAATTGGTGGACGTGGACTAAGTGTGATGCCCGCTAGGGGCCACCCCTTCTGATACTGATACTAATACTAATGGTGTACAAGTGGGGATATTTTGAATTGTCATTCGCATCTCGGTTCTTCTAAGATAGATATGGTAGGTATCGTGTTTCAAGTGAATGACGCACTACGTTGAAAGCAAGTAAGTTTTTGTCGCCAAATACCTGACCCCAGAATTATCGAGCAGTTAGAATTGAATGCCTTCACGTGCAGTGTCCAAGTCTCTGTTCTATATTTACTTAAAAAAATGCGAATATTCGTAAAGGTGGTATAGGAAAAAAGCAATTGAAGAGTTGTTGTGAATGAAAAACAATTTTGTAATATTTAAAAGAGTGTTTACGTTTGGTAAATTTACCCAGGTGCAAATTGGATTGGATAATTTAAAAAATATTACTGGAGTCAATTTTAAGCCGACACAAAAACATATTTCAAATGAAAATACAAGATAGTGAACAAATGGTGCTAATATAAAATCGGCAAGCAATTTCAGATGCGAAATCAGTTGAAGACGATGAAAACTAGGTAACGACTTATGTGTCCGTGGCCCCAAAATGAAGTGCTTTGAAATTTTCCCATTGACTATTCGCATGACCCGAATGACCGGTAATTTTATAATTAAGACGTTTTCTGAAAGTCAAGTTGTAGCAACCGGTAGGGGTCCAAAAGTCATGAATACTAAACATTGAAGACCTGGAAGAAAATATTGCCTCTGAATTAATGTTTGTAAAGTAGGAAATCTTTAATAATTCGTTTACACATATCACAATTAAATAAAAAACCCTAAACCATCTGTTATTGCGTATGACCAAACTGACGATATGTTTGTATATTTTGTTGATTCTACCGAAGAATGATTTTCCATGTCTTCGTATATTATGAGGTAAAATGTATAAGCTACTGAATAATTATAACTCTGTTTAGGAAGAGTTTGTCTCACACCAGTACCCATATGGAAGCAAACTTGCGGAGGGCACTCTGGGTGTCCTAAACTTGTAACCCGAACGTCAAACTGGCGGCCAAGTCCTCCTCTGGAAAGGCCATTTCTAAATTCAAATCTAAACTTCTGCCCCAGTGCCCATATAGAGTAACTAACTCCGGAGACCTCCTTGAGTGCTCTTCCGAAAGTAAAAAAGTTGAAGGTGAAAAAAAAATTGTCTTAGAGTAAAGTAATTTTACATAAACATACAAGACATAATTATAATCAACGCAAGCGATAATGACAACGGTCAGTAGTATTTCTAATAAAAAAGTCTCGAGCAGACTCTCAGTCTAACTTTTAGCATCAAATCTTAACCCCCCCTATGGAATATACTCTCTGGCCCGAATGTAGAATATAATAAACAACGCTCCGGCAGTTAACGTGTTAATGCAACTTTAACATCAAGTGAATAAATAGTAGAATATGTCCTAGCATATTATAGATGCACTTGCAGAAAAAGATCTAGTGTGCAACACGTGTTACACATATCACTATAACTATAACCATACGTTACAACCGAATCTCACTGGCCACCAGTGAGATAGTAAGCTGTATTCTTGTTTAAAAAAATCTCCATGTTGGTTGCTAGATTAAATCTTGAAGATGGCGAAACAAATAAAAATATGACTAATTGTTTCCGAAAAGTCAGAAGCCTAAATGATATTTGAAAGCCGACCACTGGCTCAAAATCTCTGTGGTTCAGAGGGAGTAAAAAATATCGCAACTGATGTATGTGATTACTAGCCTATCGTTCAGGAAATTCAGAATATTGTCATTCCCGTCGAAGACAACAAAATGCTGGTAAATGAAGAAAGTTTATCGTTTGCGCCATGGGCGTTTTGCAAAAAATATTAGTCTCGTTGATGCTTATAAGCCTCCTTTCAACGAGTCCTGAGCGGCTCGCCTGTCAATTTGGATACACAAAAGTACGTTAACATAATATGCCTTACTTAGCACTGTTTCTAAACTGGAATCTCACTGCGCGTGGATCGGCGAACCACGAACCGCGATCACCAAGCTCCGCGCCATGGGAATGAGGCTCGTCATTTTTAGCGCAGCTTGGACCTTCCCGCGTTTTGTCGATAAACTTGACGTGAGTCAAAGGAAAGGAGCGCCTCCTGGCCGAGCGTCGATGGGTCGGTATCGGTTAGTTTAGCGACGCGACTCGGGAAGTTCCAGTGGTGTGCGACCCTGTAACTTAATATGAACGGAAAGGAAAACAAACTGTTTTTTAAAATCGATTGGTCCAATGATTTAGTGATGGAATTTGTATCGACTTATGAAAGGAAACCTGTCATATGAAACACAACCCCCCACCCTAGGAACACAAATCATAAAAACCGAAACCTGGTTCATGATGATGTGATAGCCAAGGGTAGCAGCTGATTTAGTTTAAATTGGTTTCAACAATTTGTTTTAAAATTATTTTTAAGTGTTTCAAAAAGAAATTAGGATTGAGCTTGCTCACAAATAAAATAAAATAAATTAAGTTTCGAATTAGATCGCCCAGAGAGAACATTCAAATAAAATAATAATTTTATTTTATTAAACAAAATTTAAATTGAAATTTAACTTTCAAGAAATAATGCCCGAATCGCGTCTAAAGTTAAAACATTTTTGCCTAAGAAAAATGTACGACAGAAGCAACTATCATAAGCCTTATTAAAATAAAATACTATTGGAATATAAACCAAACAAGTGCATGGTGGTTAACTTGAGATTCGAAATCCGACTTAAATCGCGGTTGACTTGTACTTTTGGGGTTTTTCGACTGCATCACGCGACTAGAAAAACTAACTTCAAGGAATACCAAACACTAGTTGCACGCTTCAAAGACAGGTTCCCCCAAACTTTGTTCTAAAAAGAAAACCATTGGCCAGGAGGCGTTTCGATTAATAACATTTTAATAGCTGCAGGTGTAGAATCCAGATTTTTCTAGGAGAAAACAAGTCGAAAAATTTGGTATAAAATCGAAAAATTCTCGGTGAAAAAGTTAGTCTAAAAACAATCTTCACGCGTAGCACGTCCTCCTGCCGAAAAATATGGGGAAGGTAGTCAGAAAATAAACTTCACGCGTCTTAGAGCGTTTTACTGGGACACGGGAAATTTTAAGTATAAATTTATTTTTCAAGGCTGTTACTGTGTCCAAATGGCTACAGTATTACCAAACCGTAAATAGTGTCTCGAAGTACTAGAGACTCGTAGAAGTAAAATAAGTAATTAAGTGTAGTGTTCTGGCGCGTCCACCAATCCATGGCACATTTGAATTAGCCGCGAACACGATCTTTCCTCCCCTTTAGGGATCATCTCAAGGTAGGAGGACATGCGCTTTAGACATATAAGAAAACGGTACAACATCGTGTGGAGGTTCGATGTCGGTTGTTAGATTTTTATAATGTTGTAAAATGAGCTGGTAAAATAAACTCACTCAAAGTAAGCATGTGCATTTATTAAGGCTACCCAAACATAACATTGGCGACAAATATTGAAGAAATTGTTCCAACACGTGAGTGCCCTCCAAGTGTGGACGTTTTTATAGAAACATGGCGTCCGGCTTAATTGGTTCAATTGGTGAATATGTTCCAAGCAGAGAGGATTGGACAGTTTATTGTGAAAAATTGGACCAATATTTCACCGCTAATAAAATTAGTGATGAAAAAATACGAGTCGCAACCTTGTTAAGCCTCATAGGTACTTCAACATATAAACTGTTGCGAGATTTGACATTTCCGGATTTACCTAAGGATAAGAAATTTGAAGAATTGACCACACTATTACAGGTGCAATTCAGCCCAGTATTGTCCAATTGGAGAGAAAGATCTAAATTCTGGTTATCTTATCAAGCAAACGACGAATCAGCTCAGGAGTGGTACGCAAGAGTACGCAGTTTGGCTGTTAATTGCAAATTTGAAGGTAACTTGCAATTTGTCCTACGTGAAAAATTTATGAGTGGCATGAAAAAGAACCCAGTCTTAGATAGATTATGTGAAGAGGACTCTGATAAGAGTTTGGGTTGTCTGTTGAGAATTGTCGAGCAAAAAGAAGCAAGAAATGTTTGCGAAAGTATAAATAATTCTGAAGTGAATTGGGTGAATCAGCAAAGGAAGTTTGAATCCGACCCTGGCGGGTTGCGCGCGATTCACCGGCACGACAACTCGACGTGGAGGACCGCCAGCGCTGTGGGTGACAAAAGTGACAGGCGCAGTGACACGGTGAGGAGTCATCATGACGGTCAAAATACTGACCAAAATAAACGTTTTTATGGAACATCGCAAAGATATATAAGACCTTGCCCGAAGTGTGGAAAAGTCCATTTCGAAAAGTGCAGATATGTCAACTATAGATGACGAAAGTGCAAGTCCGTCGGTCATTTGGAAGCGGTTCGCAGAAGACAACCAATTAAGGAGCAACATTTGTTGACAGAAGTGCAGGAAGAAGAGCAAAGTGCAATAAAGGACTTTTTCCAGGTAGATTCTGTTAATTTTGTGGATCGAGGAATGAATTTATTTAAATTGAATGTAAAAATCATGGGAAAAATTTTTAATATGCACATTGATACTGGATCCTGTGTCACCGCAGTGAATAAAGAGTTTTATAAACGTAATTTCCCATTAACTGCAGATGAAATCTTATTAAAATGTTATACAGGATCAATTATCAAGCCAATAGGTTATTTTTTGACAGAGGCTACTGTGTTAGGGAAAACAAAAATTGTTAAATTGTATGTAGTGAACGGAGATGGTCCCTGCCTCTTAGGTAGAGACTTTTTAAAATTGTTTAATGTTTCTCTTAATGTTAATAGTATCAGCCAGATAGACAATATTAATCAAAACTTGATAAAACAATTTTCTGATGTATTTACCACTAAAATCGGAACATACAAGCATGACACGGTATGTTTACCAATAAAGAAAGACAAAACACCCATATTTCTAAAACACAGGCCTGTTCCTTTAGCATATAAAGATAAAGTAGATAAACAAATTGAACTTATGGTAAAAGAAAGTATTTTGGAACCGGTAATGACATCAAGATGGGCAACCCCTATTGTACCAGTAAGAATTTGTGGTGATTATAAATCAACAGTAAATAAATGCTTAGACAAAACAATACATTACCCATTGCCACCCATTAATGAAATCTTTGATAGTCTTTCAAAAGGTAAAATATTTTCTAAACTTGATTTGAATAAAGCGTATACACAATTTCTATTAGATGATGAGTCCCTAGAAGCGATTACGCCTACTACTCATGTAGGTCTCTTCAAACCTCGTAGGATGCTATTTGGCGTGTCACCAGCTAGTGCCATTTTCCAAATGAAAATGGAGCAGGTACTCCAAGGCCTGCCAAGTGTGGCTGTATTTGCTGACGACATCTGCATATCAGGTGAGAATATGGAGGCGCACATGAAAAACTTGGAAACAGTTTTGCAACTACTTAGGGAGGCTGGATTGACAGTTCGGCCAGATAAATGTACTTTCCTGGAGGAGAAGGTAGAGTACTTGGGGCATATAATTGGCAAGGATGGATTGAAGAAGAGCAAAGCGAAGGTGGCAGCGATAGAGAATACTGAAAAGTCAACGACAGTAACTCAAGTAAGATCTTTTCGTGGGTTAGTCCAGTATTACTCGAAATTCATACCAAATTTGGCTACTATTATGGCTCCAATTTACAATTTGCTAAAAAATAAAGCAAATGGTAAAAGTAAAGTTGATTGGAGTGATAAGTGTGACTAGTTATTTTCCTTAATAAAAAAGTTGATAAGCCAAGATATTGTTTTGACATATTTCGACCCTAGAAAAACAACAATTTTAGAGACAGATGCCTCAGATGATGGTTTATCTGCAGTACTGCTGCATAGAGAAACGGATGGGATGGAAAGACCAATAGGTATGGCATTAAGGACCCTGCTCCGTCAGAAAAGAAAATGGCAGTTATTGACAGGGCGGCAGCAGCCATCATATTTGGACTTAAGTATTTTCAGCAGTTATTAATCGGACATCATTTTATTATTCGCTGTGATCATAGACCGCTTCTAGGAGAGGTGGGCTCTATTTATGTCCGGCTTCGATTATAACATCGAATATATAAAGGGAAAAAATAATTGTATTGCAGATTGTTTATCTAGACTGCCGGACCGGGTCAATTCTATGTCGCCAGACGTAGGAGAAATTGAGCCTGATAACTATATAAATTTCGCTAATACAACCGATAAATGGCCCCTAAACAATGATAAAGTTGTAAAAGAAACAAAAAGAGACAAAACATTATCTAATGTTTTAATATATTTAAAGAATGCATGGCCTAGTGATTCCAAAAACATCTCTGAAGATTTAAAACCATATTATAACAAAAAAGAAGAATTGCATGTTGAGAATGATACTGTTTTGTGGGGGCACCGTGTAGTCATACCGGCAAGCCTAATATAAGAAGCACTAGAACTACTGCATACAAGCTACCTGGGAATTGTAAAGACCAAGCAGCTGACTAGATCGTACTTGTGGTGGCCAGGTTTGGACAACGCCTTGGAAAGGAAGGTAAAATCATGCATAGCTTGTGTTAGGACATTGCCGGAACCTCCTAAAAGTAGACTAGCCCCGTGGCCATTGGCAACAAGGGTATTCCAGAGGATTCACCTTGACTACCTTCAATTTGGAAGGAATAATTATCTGTTATTGACTGATGCTTTTAGCAAATGGCTCGAGGTAGTCTACGTCCCTAATATGACATCCACGGAATTGTTGAAGCAGCTTAGGAGATTTTTTTCATGTTTTGAATTGCCGGAAACGGTTTGCACGGATAATGGAACACCATTCATAGCCGCCGAAACCCAAATATTTTTCGTTAGAAATGGTATTAAACATGTAACTATCCCACCATACAATCCACAAAGCAATGGCGCCGCTGAAAATTCTGGAAAGACATTTAAAAACAAGTTAAAAGCTGCAATTGAAGATCAAAGAAATAAAAATATAACCGTAGACATTTTAGTTCATAGGTTTCTCTTAAATTACGGGAACAGACCCCACTGTGCTACAAAGTTTAGTCCTGCAGAACTCATGTTTGGAAGGAAGTTAAGAACAATTCTCGACTAAATATGGAAAAGCCCAGATACAGAGCAAAGACATGAAAAAGCAAGAGAGACTACAGAAAACATCAATAACGTCAAATAATCTGAAAGAAAGGAAAGGTTCGAGATTTTAAGGAGGGAGATAGTGTTATATCGCGAGATTATAGAGAAGTTAACAAGAAGGGATAGGTAGAAGCAGTAATTGAAAAAAAAATAGGAAAAACTGTTTACTTGTGTCGCTTGACATCAAACCAACTATGGAAAAGACATTGTAATCAGATTATTAGGAGATTGCCCAAAGATGAAAGAGAGGTAGATTTGAATGAAAGCAGCGTTCATGTCAAGAATACAACATCCAGAGAGAGAGTTACTGCTAGCAAGATAGCATATGAACCATTTGGAGAGTCGGATAAGCCAATCATTCAAACTGGGGTAACAGGTAACTGTGAGTATTCCAGGGACAGGCCTGAAACACCAACCTTGTTTAATGAACCTACACACACTGATACACAATCGGGTAAACACCAAAACAGCTCAGATAATGACCTTGACAACAATAGTTTAATTTTTCAGAATACTGATTGTAGTGATAGTTTTACAAGTTTTGCAGATTTAAGTCAGTGTGAGGGGGTGTCTGATCGGGAAGTTGTAAAATCCAACAACACTTCTCCATAGGAGACTAGTAGTGAATTACACAATTCATAAGTAGTTCTACGGAAAGGGATAATGATTTCAGTGAACCAAAAATCAAAATTATCTCTAAATATTTTTATAATAAAAGTAAAGTTCAATAAGATGGTGTCAAGCCGAGTGAAGCTTGCGAGGTCATTGAAAGCAGTATCTCTAATTCAAAACGTTCCACAAGGAGGAAGTTACCTGTGAGATATAAAGACTTTCTCTGAGGATGGACCAGATAAGTGGTGATCAGTTGTGTGATTTTGTTGGACTGAACAGTGATTCTGGAAGATGTATGTAGGTATAATGATGGCTGTATGTTACAGCGCAAAACAAAATGTATCTGTAAATTTAGCGAGGAGGGTGCGTCCACCAATCCATGGTACATTTGAATTAGCCACGAACACGATCTTTCCCCCCCTTTAGGGATCATCTCAAAGTAGGAGGACACGCGCTTTAGACATATAAGAACACGGTACAAGTGCGTGTGGGGGTTCGATGTCGGTTGTTAGATTTTAATAATGTTGTAAAATGAGCTGGTAAAATAAACTCACTCAAAGTAAGCATGTGCATTTATTAAGCTTACCCAAACATAACATTAAGTAAATTCATTTCGTCTGCTCGAAAAGTAATGTAAAGAGACGTTGTTTGAAATTCGTCACTCGTCGAGGAAGAAGGTGGTCTAAAAGCTATTAAGGCTAGGATAGCAGGTTCTGGATTAACATTGAGTCCTAGACAGTAAGTTTAGTTTTAACTCATAATGCTTAGGGTGCCTGTATATTTAGAACATTTATTGATGTATGTCATCGAGAATTTCATGACTATCCCATTAAAACAATTCAGTGCTAGCGTCACTCTGTATTTTATTTATTAGGGAATGTAGACTTTTTTTTGCCATAGTCTTTGATTGAAATTAAGTTCCATGGAAAGTTTGATACAAAGTAAATCACTGCGGTTAAGGATTAATACTAATGAAATTTTCTTTTTCTCATGCCATAACTGATTGACTGGCTAGCCTCTAATTATCATATTCTCAGATATAATTTAAGCTCCAAGGAAAGTTTGATACAAAGTAAAACCTAGTGGGTTAAGTGTTATGCATGCTAATGAAATTTTCTTTTTATTGTGCCATAACTGATTATCTGGCGAACTTTAAATACCTAGGTCATATCAGAAATTACCTGAACAAATTTGAGCCAACCACTGATTAATTATAAAAATGCTCCCTTTAAATTTTGTACTCCCTTAAATTCGAATCACAATTATTATTTTAAAACGGAAAGTAATTTGGCCTACGCTCATTTAATTAGAACTAAGGTTAGAGTTGAGTACTGGACAGAGGAAATAAGTTGCTTTAAAATAGGTGGAGAAATAGGGGTTGTTGCCTATGTTATTTAGGTAAATTATTTTCAACAAAATAGAGTGTCAAAACACTGGTACTAATGGGCTTAAATCGGGCAATCTGGTTTCAGAAAATGAAAAGAAGTTGATGAAAAGGCCGAAAATACAGTAAGTACGTAAAGGGGTGAAATCGGCGTTCATTATAATGCCCAGAAACGAATTTAAGCGAACATGCCTGTGAAATTTTCAGACGCAGAATTAAAGAAAAAAAGCATTTCCTTCGAAAGCTTTTACAAAAAATGAAAACATCAGCGGAAACTGGGTCTGGATCGCAAGATGTATTTAAACCTTTTTGGTTTGCATTCTAATTTATGTACCGGTAATGTGTAAGTTCCCTATTGTAACACACGATTCTCAAACTAAATAACAATAACCGAAACATTCAGAAAATTAAAATGATTATATAGGCTTTGATATAAAGATAACATAATGTACGTAGCTGCAGCAACAGTTACAGCTAGTCTTCGCTGATTACTCACCTTCATTGTCTGAAGTTTGCAATTTGCAACACCACTGGCACATCTAAAAAGAAGTTCTGTGAAGCCGCCTTTTACCACGAGCCTACAGTACGAACTCATACACGTCGTGGAATCGCATCCACTTGCCCAGTCTTGGTTAACGAGCCGAGCCTCTGCGAACCTTCACGAACCCAATCCTCAAGCCAGATTCGCCGATCCACGCGCTGCAATGAACGCCGATTTACCCTAATCCTTTACTTACTGTATACCCGGCCTTTTCTTCACCTCCTGTTCATTAGCTATAACTGGGTTCGCAGTATCAGTGTGTTGACACCCTATTTTCGACGTAAAACAATTTTCTTATACACTTGGGCCACCACCCATATTTCGATACCTAGTTGAGAACCAATTTATGCCTCTTACCAGTGCTTACTTTCTATTTTCAGGTATATTAAATATAATTAAATGAATGTAACCACATCAGTGATGTTTTAATAAAATAATTGAAAGGGAGCTTTATTTTTATAGTGGCTAAATTTATTAGCTTATTTTTTAATATGACCTCGTATCTACAGCTCCAGACAATCAGAACTTGCGCATTAAAAGAAAATGACACTTGTATTATTAATTAGACACTTTGCATTTTTTCAGTGTAGCAACTTTCCAAGAATATTATATTTTACTAGCCAGTTCACAATTATGGAATAATAAAATAATTTCAATCAGCAATATTCTTGTCCGTAGTGAATTAATTAAATAAAATACGAAGTACGATAACACTAATTATTTAATGGGATACTCTTTTAATTATCGAATACTACAGCAATAAATGTATCCCAATATACAGGCACTCTACGCCTCATCATTTAAATTAAACTTACTATCTAACTTGAGCACTGAAGTGTTTTGCTGAAATACTCATGAATTTCTTGCCAATTAGTCAACGATACATGTTTTCAAATATACAAGCAATCTACATATTATGCCTTAAAACTAAACTGACTGGCTAACGCCTAATGTTCACACGGAACCTGCTACTGAAACCTTCATTGCTTCTGTTCGACCACTTTTCCTCAACGGCTGACGAATTTCCAACGTTCCTTTACACTACTTTTTGAACCGAGGATATGAATTTACTTATTTACTTAGTTATTTCGACGAGTCCTTAAACTGAAAGGCACTACTTTCGGTTTGATCACAACTAAGACCATATTATCGACTAGAAAATTAAGATTTTAAATTTTTAAACATTTTAATTAAATTTTGGCGCTACAACTGATATTTCTTGGAAAATTTTGGTTTTGGCCATAAGGACCTACTGCAACTGGATTTGAGAATAATAAGATTTTTCTTCGATAAGCTCATGCTTTTATAGCAGGATTTTTACGCATTTTGTCCCCCAGAAAAGTCTGAAATTTGAACATCTGCATCGGTTCAAGTGCGATGTTACGTCATTTGCCCTGATTTCGGCGAAAACACGATTCGAGTTCTAATTGGTTTTATTTTTCCATCTTTCTGAAGCTTTCGGTATTTTTCCATACTTAGTTTTGGCTTTTAGTGCACACGCGTGTTCAAAGTTCAAGGAATGTTCTATCCAACAAGGTAATATAGTTTTTCTTTCATTTTAATTCGCTGGACTAGAAATTAGAACCGCCGCGCCCTGACCAATGAGGTTCTTTTTAAAGCAAGGTTTGAGGAACCAGCGTAAGAATGTGTTTTGACTGCAGTTGATCTAGTTTTTTAATTCCTTTTGCGCCGCGTTCTAATGCAGTCGAAAACAAATCTAAAGTATGAGTCACCGCGATTTCAAATCGGATCTCGAATCTTGTGTAGTTATTCACCATGCCGCTTATTGAAATATATTCCAATGGTAAATAGCTTTATTAATATTTATTTTTTATTTTGTATTGAACGCGTTTAAGTGCTTTTGGCTTACGCGTCCTTTAAGTAAAATTTTTATCCCTCATTTTCTTTTTGGTTTTCGCGAGTTCGATCTTACTTCACGAAAGTTAAACTTCAATTTGTTTATAATTTTTGTTAATTAAAATAAACTTATTATTTTATTTTAACGTTTTCTCCCTGGATTTTGTTTCGCGACTTAAAATTAAATTTAAATTTTTATTTATTTTTGTTTTAACAAATTGTTGAAACAATTCTTAAAATAAATCAGGTGTTGGCCCATTACAGCGCCGTGGGATCCCGGCTTAAGGAAACTGATATTTATTTTTTAACTGAACACGTTTTCTGAGAAGTGAGCAAAGTCTCCTGTAAAATGCAAACATAAGCGGCCTCAAATTGGTCTAAGACACGTTTCCAAAATAAAAGCAAGAATATATTCCAAGAATTGTTTTAATGTCATAGATGTTATAGGAAGACCCTGGCTTTAATCAAAATGTATCAATAAAATTTTATTGTCTGTCAGTATCATTCTTCTTGCCAAGTTTAGGGATAAAATTAGCGCTGTTCTGTTCTCAATCGGAAGCTCCATATCGAAATAGCCGAGTAAGTCGGCCACTGTTGACATAATAGAAATTCGGGGATGCATCTTTGCAATCGATTGCATTGCCTAGTTTCCACAACTCTTGTGTGAAATCGTCCGTGGCCCATACATTTTCTTTTCGTGTTTATAGTTTGCATCGTTTATTTAGTTGTGTTCTGTTATCGTTTGTAATATAGCAGAAAGATATAAACTATGCTCCTAGGTGCCATAAAAGTTGGCAATCGAACTGTGTTTGGATGGAGTTCAAGAAAAAATTTAAAATTTGGTTCAGGTACATTAATTTGGAAACCAAAGTTGAACAGTCGTTTATATATTCACTGAATGAACTTTCATAATAAAAATACACCGCTGGGTGCAACATGCTGGAAACATTATTTAGTTGGTCTTGTTTACTTTATTGCGAATTATCTTGCTCACCTGCATACGGGGTAACGTGTTGCTTAAATACATAGTGTCGCTGAACCTGGAAATGACAAATAGAAGATGGAAACGTACTTCTTAATCCGCTTGCATCAATAAGTCATTAACATCGCATCTCCGAACTGCGAATATCAACGAACCTAAAAATGTCGGTGGGCGTACAATGTGACCCAAAGCGGATGAGCCACAGTATCATGTTGAATTTAAGTGCCACAGATTGGGAGAAATATAACGACTAGTCTGAAGATACAACTAGATGATTATAGACGAGCTAGACTTAGAAGTGGCAAAGTTAGCATGATAAATTCACGAGACATATCAGGAGCGTAACTACTAAGGATACAACCCGTCTGCAAGTTTAGCTGGTGGAACGGTACCCTAACAAAGCTGAGGCGCGTGATGAAAGAGAACCGATTTTGATTGCTGCATAACAGATGGGTATATCACGGAAATATTTTAGAGGACTAGAGCGTCCATCTGATTTCGCAAAGTTAATACCGAGCTGCTGAGAATGCAAAGACGACAGGGCTACTCAAAAGGCAAGATGAATCTTGAACTATATTGTGATCTAAATCGTATTCACTAAGAAGAACACTCAGTCTAAAATTTGAGCTTGATAATTGACATTGAATGCTAAATCATATTTTAAAAACAATCAGTAAACTTAATCGAGTAAACGACAACTTATCTGTTTAAGTAGTACCTTTTAATTAAGGCAAACGCTTTCTGGTAACAAGTTTAAACCCTCCGAACTTGATCATCTGGTTGAGTAGTACCTTTTAATTAAGGCAAACGCTTTCTAGGTAACAAGTTCAAACACCCCTAAAGTTGCGTCAGTGAAAAGTAAAGTGAACCATAAATCAAAGTGAAATAGCCTACCAGTATAAATTAAACGAATTAACCCTTAATATCTAACATAAACTAAAAGTACTTTCAATTGGGAAGTGCCCAAATTCCTCTTTGACAATATCAAAGTAGAAGTTACTACAATTTCTGCTTGAGATACTTTCTGGGGAGCGCAGAAGTTAGAAACAAAGCTGGGGACTATATCTGCTTCAGGTATTTAACCGCAGAACTGGTAATGAACAGAGCGATCCACTGAGTCATTGCAGAGGTACCCTCTTTTTGGATAAGCAGTTACTTTGATTTCCTGCAAAAATGTGTATTTTGTATGCTTCAAGTTTCAAAACTGTTTTCATTATTCTATGAACAATAGTCTTCGAGCATGACAAAGCTGACCCAGCTCTTTAACACTGTCTAATCACATAGTTCATTGTCGTTCACACTTCGTTTCTTCCTAATAAGAGATCCGTAATTTCCATTAATTGATACCATGATTTTATAGCGTTTCTGCTTGGGCATTTTTTTATTTAACATTCTTGTAAATCTTCGCTGGGTTTCAATAACTGACTTAATTTCAGCATTTATCAGCGCACCTTTTCATTTTTCAGATAAAGAGTACTTTTTGTTCAAATAGCAATGACAATATCAAGAAACCTTTGATGCTTCGGCTCATCAAAAATTAAGGTAGAAAATGTTAGGTAATAAATGGTCCCGTGTAGTCTTATGTTAAAATACTGTGGGACACCCTGTAATATGTCATAAAAAAATAATAAGAGCACATAAATAATGATAAAACTATGTCTATCATAATATCATGTACTTGCGACGGTGTATAAGTATTCAAAAAGAAGAATTATCCTGCCGATGGCGATTACTAATATCGTGCCAAGTTTTGATAAACTAATTGATGTTCCCTAGCTAGTCCTACTGCCCTCAGCCCAATTTTATGGATTTAGAACATGGAACTAATATTAACATAAATCTTATATGAGGATTAATACGACCAGTGGAGCATAAGAACATATGCTCCCATTTATATCCAGTAATTAACACTAACACTGTTAAGAATTTATAACTGGCAATATCATGCACGATCGCACTGCAATCACTATTGGACTTAGATTTAACTCTTAGATCCTAGAAATTAATGTTTTATAATTAATTAAGTAGCCGGAGACGTATTTTCTCATCAGTGTTAAGGAAAGGCAAGTCAATATACTATATAATATGGTTATGTATTTGTATCTCAACGATTCCAAGATATTTGCTACAAAATACAAAGATACATATCACAATGCATGTTTTAAACTTGTACAGGATGATCCAACAATGACCAAACAAGGCCATTTTCCAGGCGATAAAAACATTTAAGTACATCAAAAACCCATTATTATTTTTCTTAAAATCCAACTATGACAATAAAAAACCAAACGAATTTAAAATCATTAAAAAAATGGCATATTTAAAAAAAAATAAAAAGATTAAATATTTCACCTTAAATATGTGAGCAATACGTAAACACATCGAAGAGTTGTTATTTTTCATTGTGTACCTTTAAGCAAATTGACAGCACACGGACTACCACCAGTACTGCTTCTATGGCCTTTCAATTTCTTAAGGGATCGAAGCATCCGAGTTAGTATTGGTAACATTTCTGATGACATGTCTCGGAGGAAATTAAAATCAATGCCGCAGTTCCTCAAGGGTGTATATTATCTCTCACACTGTTTCTGCTTTATATCAAGGATCTCTTAGACAGGACAAGCAATTCTATTTACAGCTTTGCAGATGACAGCACTATTATATCCTCATCCATGTCGCGGACTCCAATGATCGCTGCTCGTTGCTGGCATCAATGAGGATATGAATATCCAGTTTAACGCAGGAAAGAATCCACCAGCTCTCTTCTCAAAAAAACAAACACCGCAGGACTTGACTACTCAATGACAGGACAAATACTGACTCTGGCCTCATCCATCAGCTTGATGAGCATAAAGTAGAAACCAATATGTATTGGCGTAATCACGTCATCAAAATCGCCAAGGCAGCAGCACAAAAACTTGGAGCACTTTATAGAACAAAAAAGACCTCATCAGCCCTTACTGCTCTATAACGCCCAGATTCGACCATCTCTGGAATATTGTTCCCATGTGTGGAGGTCGACACCCAAATACTTGCTCAAGATATTAGATTTCATACAGACGAAAGCACCATCTTTTAACTATCGATACTATTACGGAAGGTGTTCGAATGAGCTGGCACTTATGATTCCATCCAGAGTTGTGCCAAACAGAAACACCCGTTAGACACAAGCTGCCAATTAACATACGATTCAGTTGCGAACACCTAGGACGTCGCTGTTGCGGGACTCCTTTGTCTAGAGAACTGCCTCGCTTTGGAATGGACTTCCGAGTAACGTATTTCCCGAAAATTACAACCTACAGCGCTCCAAGTCCAACGTCCATCACCTTCTCCGCACACGCACCGCTCATTGAGTACTATGGGATATTCTTCTTGTGTGTTTGTGCCGGATATTAAAAAATAATTGCCAAATTTAGATTCTACGAAAAAAATACATCGAATGACTCTTCGTTTCTTATAAAAACGCTTCTATAGCCTGGAAAATGCCTCGTTTTGTGCTCATTGGAGGACCCTGTATGGAGTTTCTTTTTTCCATATATACATATATATTGGAGCACCCAGAGCGCTTTTATTCTTAGGGCTATAAAAACTTTAAATTACCATAGTTGGTCAGGAACCGTCAACATTTTTAGTAGAACTAATAAATGAGTATCGCAATGCAGATCAACTTGTCGATTTATAATTATTGATAGTTCATTTATCGGATGCTGATTTCGAATATATCAGGTTTGATACCTCTATATTTAGAACTAACTGAGGAAAATAACAAAACTCATTCTATAACATTAATGTGATATACAGAGAGCTCCTAAAAATTAATATGTTGGTTGTAACGTTGTAAATGCTACAAAATCCAGTACTGCGATTTTTCCCTTTTGCTGGTGTCCATACTCTCGCTACCTTACTTCTCGCCAACTTACTTCCGGTGCACCAAGTCGCTCGAAAGGTGAATCCGTTTGGAGCGCCACTTGCGTGTGGTATATATTCTCTCTTGGAGAAGTTGACAGCCATTCCCGTCTGGACACTCGAGGCGGGCAGGGAGTCCTTCACTATCTAAAACTATGGTTGTTATTTTTGACCAGCCTAATTGTCATTGCATCAGTCAACAAATGAGCTAGAGCGTGTATTTTCTATAATTATCGTATCGCCTATAACTATGTGGTGATCCATTTTTTAAGGGTTCTTCTGTGGGATAGAATTTCCTCCTTTTGGGGATGACACACGTCGGCAGCCTTTCTATGCCGACTTGGCAAGTTCCCGTAGCCATTTAGCCGTACAGATGCCTTTTGTCAAAGTGATACGACCACATAGTGGAGACGTACCTTGGCAGGAAACGCCAGTGTCTGCAAATCTACTAGATGCAAGTAAAATCTACTTTGTTTCCTTATCATATCGTAGGTCGTTTGCTTTCCTTATTGTATGTTTTATTTTTTTATTTATTACGGGATTCAGTTACAGTTTTCAGAAGAAAAAAAAGAAAGAGAAAACCAAAAATCATAACTAACTACAGCCTACTGCCGCCTTTCCGTTACCCTACGCCACACCACACGATCTAGAGCGTCATCCGCTTCTATATTGCGTGCCTTCATTCTTCTCCCAGCAGGGGTCCATTTAAAAGCCTTTTTTGGCCACCTGTCTTCTGGCATCCGCAGGACATGTCCGAACCATTTCAAACTCCTTTTTTCTATTCGTTCCAACACTATTTCTTCCGCGTTCATTTTTCGCCTTACTTCGTCGTTTGTCTCTTTTTCCAGTCTTGAGATGCCCGCACTTCTTCTGAGGTAGTTTTCCACAACCTGGATTTTACGCTTTGATTCTGCGCTCAATGTCCATAACTCTGAGCCATAGCACAATACAGACTCCACCAATGTTCGGCCTAACCTTGTTTTTGTTTTTGCGGAGAGGTTTCGGTCCCAGCAAAGACTATTAAGACAGCCAATTACTTTTTTGCTGCTTTGGATTCTGGTTTGAATCTTTGCTTTGCCGAAGCCTTCTTTGTTGATCGTGGCTCCCAAGTACTTGAACTTTTCTACTTGATATAATTGTACATCGTTGTTTATAAAGATCTCAAAGGTGGCATCAGAATTCACCACCAGATATTCTGATTTCTTGAGGCTTACTTGTAATCCCCATTTTTTGTATTCATCATAAAGTCGTTTGATCATAAATTCTAGATCGTAGGAATCTTAGGCGATTACGACCTGATTATCCGCAAAACTCAATGAGAAGAGGATCTCATTGCCAATCGGGATTCCCATTCCTTGCACTCTTCTTTTCCATTCTTTTAGAACAACCTCCACATAAGCATTGAATAGTAAAGGAGACAGGCTGCAACCCTGTCGCAAGCCTTTAGTTGTATGAATTGGTTTGGAGAGATTGTTTCCTATTTTAACGTACAATTTGTTGTCTCTGTACAACTCTTTTATTAGCTGAAGCAGGGTTCCGTCTACTTCTAAACTTTCAAGAGCCTCCCAGATTTTACTTTGAGGGATCGAGTCGTAAGCCTTCTCCAAATCAATAAAGGCCAAATGTATTTCCTGATTGACTGATATGTTTTTTTCCTTTACCTGCTGTAAGATGAAAAGGTTGTCTGTGCAAGATTTTCCTGGTGTAAATCCACTTTAGTCTTCCGATATTTTGTGACCAATATTATCTCTTAATTTATTCTGAAGTATTTTTCCGAAAAGGCGGCTAACGGAACTATTTATGCTGGGGCCTCTGTAGCAACCAGGGACTTTGCATGTTTTATCATTTTGATTAATGAATGAGTGTTAAACGACTGTAGGTCGTTTGCTGTCTATATAGTTTATATTATCATTATTTCTCGTTTTCGTTTACTGACCTTGCCATTTTGCTTATGGAACTTACCTTTAAAAAGCTGTAGGATATCTAATATCGCGTATCATATATATTTCTGCTTCATTTCATAGTTGCTGTGGAAATATTTTTTATCACATCTGATATTATCTCAAGTAGATAATTCGTTTTGCTAATGTCAGAATAGTTAATTGATTTATTTTTACTGTAATTGGCTGTAATAACTGCAATTTGCAACTTTAATTTTTCGCCTTGATACAGGAATCGCACTAAGCTCAATTCGATTTAACCGTAGATATTTACCGGCTGTTAATATACCTATTTAATTCAGAGGGTATCTTATTGACTTAGTATACTTGAGTAACTGTTTATTACCCTACTGATATTATCACTGTCATGGAATTAATTTAGATTAAGTTTGGTTAACAATCACTTTATTTGTACTTGTAGATATTTACCGGCTATAGATATACGTATTGCCTGTTAGATAACTGCAATTTGCAACTTTAATTTTTCGCCTTGACACAGGAATCGAACTGAGCTCAATTCGTTTTAACCGTAGATTTTTACCGGCTCTATATATACCTATTTACTTCAGAGGTTATCTTATTGATTTAGTATACTTGAGTAACTGTTTATTCTTCTTCTTCTTTTGGTGCCTTTTTCTCTGCGAACGTTGGCGATTAACATGAATATTCTTATTTTATCAGCTGCCTGTCTAAATAATTGTAAAGATGTCATCCCAAACCACTGGCGTAGGTCTTGCAGCCACAATTTCCTTCTTCTTCCTGGTCCTCTTCTCCCGTCGACCTTTCCCTGTAGAATAAGTTGTAAGTAGTAGTCGATACTTATTGTTCCTCATAATATGTCCGAAGTACTCTATTTTTCTTCTCTTTACTGTGAATGCCACTTTTTTTGTTTTACCCATTCCTCCAAGTACTTCTTCATTAGTTATATGCTCGATCCATGAGATGCGCAGAATTCTCCGGTATATCCACATTTCGAACGCTTCGAGCTTTTTCATCAAGGTTTCTGTCATGGTCCACGCTTCAACGCCGTACAAAAGCACTGGAAGGATGTTACATCTGACCATTCTTATTTTCAGTTGTAGGCTTAGGTTTCTGCTGACGAAAAATGTTTTATTTTATTGAATACAGTTCTTGCCTTCTCGATTATGCATCTAATTTCTACGGATTGATCCCAGTTTGCATTTACCATTGATCCCAAGTAAGTGTATCTCTCGACTCGTTCTATAGTTTTTTGATTTAAAGTCAAAACCATAGGAGGCTGGGCTGTTGATGGTCATACCTTTTGTCTTAGAGGTGTTCAGGCTAAGTCTATATTCCTCGCTCTTTGTATTAATTTTCTCAAGAAGAGTTTGAAGATCCGCTAGGCTACTTGCGAGGATAACAGTAGCATCTGCGTATCTGATGTTGTTTGTGTCTTCGCCGTTAATTTTAATCCCTTCAGGAAAATCCTCTAGTGCCTCTTGAAATATCCTTTCAGAGTAGATGTTAAATAAGGTCGGCGCGAGGACGCACCCTTGACGTACGCCTCTTTGGATCGTCACCTCTTCTGTTTTGTTGCCGGCTATGTTCACGTAAGCTGACTGGTTCCAATATCAATTCGCTATAATTCTTATATCTTTGTTGTCAAAGCCTACTTATTTCATTATTTCTACTAACTTTGTGTGTTTTACTATGTCAAAAGCCTTCGAAAAATCTATAAAACATGCGTACACATCGCGGATCATATCCCTACAGCGTTGCACTAGAACTTGTAGTGAAAAGATTACCTCTCTAGTTCCCAGGGCATTTCTAAAGCCAAATTGAGATTCGCTGGTGTATAAGTCACATTTTCTGGATATTCTGCTGTGAATGATCTTGGTGAACACTTTGACGATTTGATTGATGAGACTAATGAGTATGTATTGGTTACAGGCTCGAGGCTTTTTAGGGAGGATAATGAAAAAAGACACTAACCAGTCAGGAGGTATTTTTGCTGTATCATAGATGAGATTGAAGATTCCTTTCAGAGATTTGAGGAAATCCGTGCTACCGTCACATAATATTTTTATCAGTCCTACGCGAACTTCATCAGGTCCAGGCGATTTATTGTTTTGCATATTGTGGCTAGCTCTCTCAATTTCTTCTTTTGTTATGCGTGGACATGGTTCAGATTCGGTAATATTGTAATGTTCTGGTATATCATCTGAGAATGCTGTTTGAATATATTGTTTCCACGTCTTTGGCTTATTTGTCATTTCTGTTATAAGTTTACCGTCTGGGTCTACCAGAGTTCCTTGGATGGTTCTCTTCCTGGTATGTGTCATTTCCTTTATCTTTCTGTGTGTTTATAAATGATAATGCATTCTGTCCAGTTCCTCAATCTCGTTACATTTCTCTGCCACTCATTCTTCTTTTGCAGCTTTGATTTCTTTCTTTATTGTCGTGTGTACTGAACGATAATCTTCCCTGTTTTTGTTTTTAAGTATTCGTCTCTGGTCCATTAGGGTCAGGATCTCGTCTGTCATCCATTCCTTCCTTTTCACACGTATCTCTTTTAGGTACATTTCACTGGTATTTCTAATAACTTGGGCCTTGGGCGATTCTGTTCCATTTTTGTAGGGGTTCTTCTGGGGTTGCCACTATTTCTTCTAATCCGGTTTCTAGTTCTTCTTTTACTTTCTGTTTACCTGCGTCTTCCCTGAGCTTTCGAATATCTGTTTATTAGCCTACTGATATTATTGCTGCCATGGCATTAATTTAGATTATGTTTGGTTAATAATCACATCATGTATACCTGTAGATATTTACCGGCTATAGATATACATATATACTGCAATCTGCAACTTTAATTTTTCGTCTTGATATAGCAATCGAACTGAGCTCAATTCGTTTTAACCGTAAATTTTTACAGGCTGTATATATACCTATTTACTTTAGAGGTTATCCTATTGACTTAGTATCATTGAGTCACTGTTTATTAGGCTACCGATATTCTCGCTGCCACGAGATTAATTTAGACTAATTTTTCTTATTAATCACTTTGTTTATACCTGTAGATATTTACCGGCTATAAATATACCTATTCACTTCACAGGTTATCTTATTGATTTAGTATACATTTAGTAAAATACTTCCTATTTATAGTGCTTCGTGATTGACTGCATTTAGTCAGAACTTAAAGAATTCATCGTTTACTTGGAATTATTCCAATATAGGAATTGGGCAATATTAATGTTATAAGACATACAATAAAACTTAGTATCTTATTTTGCTTTGGTTTAGGTCTGATAATATAGGTGAAATACATTAAAAGAGAATCTTCTCATTAATTTATGTGTGGTACCATAATTTCATATTAGTTTGAGATAAAATTAATTGTCTTTGAAGTGTTTGTCAAAGTGTTGAACGTTTAGTAAATAAGTTATTTGGAATCTTGATGTTTATTTTGGTAAGTTGTATTCAAGATAAGAACTAAGTCGTTTATCCTCAGTTTTACAGGTAATTTTTCTGAATTTTATTACCCTATTTTCAAGGATTAATAATCATAGATATGTGTCTATTGTAAACTAGAAAGCGTAATAACAAAATAACACTCAGTCTAATGTTTGAACTTGATACTTGACATTGAATGATCAAATATTATTAGTATTATCTAAGCATGTTTTAAAAATAATCAGTCAAACATCAACAAAATTTAGTATAAAAGAACGGGCAAATCAAGTAGACGACAACTTATCTGGTTGAGTAGTTCCCTTTTAATTAAGGCAAAACGCTCCTCCTGTAAGCTCAAACCCTCCCGATCCTGATGATCTGGTTAAGTAGTTCCCTTTTAATTAAGGCCAAACGCTTTTCTAGTGACCAGGGTCACACCTCCCGACCTTGACTATCTGGTTAAGTAGTTCCTTTTTAATTAAGGCCAAACGCTTTTCTGGTAACCAAGGTCAACCTCCCGATCTTGACTTTCTGGTTAAGTAGTTCCCTTTTAATTAAGGCCAAACGCTTCTCTGGGAACCAAGATGGAACCTCCTCTAGAGTGATGTCAGTGTAAAAGTAAAGTGTAAAAGTAACGTAAAGCTTAAAGTAAAAAGTAAAGTGAACCATAGATAAAAGTGAAACCTAATTAAAGAATACCAGTATAAATTAAACCGAATTATAAACGCCTCCTAAAAATCTAAAATAAAAGTAAGATACATTCCAAGGTTACTAGCAAATTATTTCAAGGAAACGCACTAGATCGAGTCCGGTCTCTCCTAGAAGCTTCGTTGACACGTGGTGGAGAACGCCATTTCTGATCCCGAGAAACAAGTAGCAGAAGCACCGTCTGTTCCAGTCGTCGACACGTTTTGGAGGCAGCCGTTTGATCCCCGTACATCGGGCCGAGGACCATGGATTCGCCGAGGAGATATCCTTTGGAGGTGCCGTTCGAATCCGCAGAGACGTTTTTTGGAGGCAGCCGTTCAGATTCGTAACCCCGGAGGCGTTTCAGATGCAGTGAAGTCACATGACGGAAGTGCCTTTTCGACCTTTCTACAAGTAACACCATTCTGACTCCCAGACATATAAGTATATATCGTCATTTTCTTTCTAAGCCATTTTTAGACAGGTGCTGTTTTAATTGCGGACGTACAGGGTCAGCCAAATTTTTTTTGTCTTTCGTCGGAATTAAATAAATCTGCGAACACAATTCATAGCCATTGGAATCCACAAGGTTAAATCGTGTACCAGCCTTTCTTCAGATTTGAGATACCATCAATCAACATTACTGAGCATTACAGAAGAGGACCATAATGAAGAAGAAAATTTTGAGCAATTTTAATTTTAAAACACAAGTATCATACCTTAGATAAAAGAAAAAATCACCCTTATGAGAGGAAAAAATAAGCAGTCTATGCAGATATAGAGTAATGTAGCTAGAGTATAGAGTTACAATTTTAAACGCAAAGTGTTAGAGATAGGTACCGTATTGGAAAACTCATAGCAAAAGCACTTGGGCGTTGGAATAAGTGGAAAATTGAGGAGTAAAATGAAGAAAAGTAACTAGGAAATAGAGTTACCGTTGTAAACGCAAGTGTTAACGATAAGTAGCCTACTGGGAATATCGTATAGGTGAAACACAAAGGCGTTGACATATAGCATAGTTGAAATCATATAAAACTCTTATCTAAGGTACATACAGTAACAGTGACTAGAAGAAAGCAGCGTAAATATAGGAAGAAAGCAGCATCTATAAAGAAACAATACACTAGGGGGATACGACAAACTGGACCAGGATCGGAGGGAACCAAAAAAAAATAAATAAAAATAACTAAAAATCGTAACTAAGTAATTAGGAAGCAACCATACCTAAGTTCACACAAAGAAACCAAAAACTAAGCAAAAAGTAACCAAAACTAAGTAAATACAAAGAGACCAGACACTAAGAAGAAATGAGAAACCAAACAACTAAATATAGGAAATTAGGGAATATAAATAATAAAAATAGGACAAATATGTTAGGAATATGTAAATAGAATTTGGAACGCGAATGTTGATGATCAGTATCTGAGAAAATAGAGAAAATCATAAGGCAAACATGTTGGCGTCCAAAGAGAACGAAGGTTCATATAGAGAAAAGTGGAGGTATATATAACTTATAATTTTCAATGCAAGTGTTGATAACAGGTACCACATTTGGGAAATCATTGTAAAAACACGGAGGCATTAGAAAAGCACAAGTTATAATTTTAAATGCAAGTGTTTGACGTTAGTACCATTTTGGGAAAAAACACATAGGCATTTAATTATATGAAGAATTAAAAGAGTTATAGAGTTGAGAGTACGAAAGTTATAATAGTGAACTAATATAAAGGAGAAGCTAGAAAGCACAATTATATAGAGGTCACATAGGGAATGTTGTAGCCAACTGTCAAAGAGAAGTACCTTATAGGGAAGATCATAACAGACACTTGGACAACATGACGACCTAGGAGATGAAATGGGAATCTACATAGGGATACATATGTATAGATGTATATATAAAGATAGTAAACGAGAATATGCTAATAAAAATGAAGGATAAATTAAGAGTTAAATATAGGAAGTAATATTAAAGAGAATACATAACAAAAGTGTCAGCACAAAACATAGAGAATACATAGAGATAGTCAAAATCTATAGACAAAATATGTAGACAAACATAAAAAAATAATTATGTATAAAAATGTACTAGGAAGACATAGAACATAAAATAAGATAAAATAAGGAATTAAAATGCGGCGCCGTAGCATATAGAAACATAGAAATAAGAGAATAAATAACATATAGATAGCAGAAAACTTAGATTAAGTAAATAGAGTTAAATAAATAACCATGGTGAAATAAGAAGAATTATTACAGTCGTACATTACATACAATTCTAAATTCACACAACCATACAGACAGCAGCATAAATCTTGTAAAAGGCACCTATTAATAATGATAAATTAAACATAAGTATGTATACCGATCATGTTTTACAAATTAAGCGAAAAAAATTGTAACTTGTATAGGTAATTTACCACCGAAAAAATATTCAATTGTCTTCCTTAGATATTGGCCATATTCCAGGGGCGATAATAATTAATAATACTAGTATTCAAATAATATCATCACTCAAAGCAACATAATTGACGTCACTGTAAATTACGTTTATATGTATTAAATATCTACTGTTATTTTTAAATTCCGGCAATGTTTACTATCAACGAAAACAAGATATCAATATTATATAATAACAAATAGTCGGCAATATTTCTCAAGGCAGACCAAGTTTACGTGCTAATTTTTGTTATTATTTTAAACAAAATCCGTAACAGAGAGTTACGATGTACGTTTCAAAAAAATAAACAAGCAAGCCATCGACTTGGAATTCGCTGACAATAGTTGAAATAGAAATATGCACTTGTAGGACATGCTAATACCTAACTATAATTCAGATAATTTGAGTATAATTTTAAGCGTATTATAATTTACGGAAATATCAGCCGGCGATTTTATAAGTTAAAAAATTTAAAAAACCAATGATTTGTAGGGTAAATTTTAGTTTTATTTATTCACTTATTCGACGGTAGAACAAGTAATGTTTCTCGGCAAGCTATTTTAAACGTATATTCATCAAAGCACTGATAAAGTAATAATCGGTACAATCGTAATATTCAAACTCAACTAAACTATCTAGCAATACTTTTTTCTTATCTAACATCCCTTAAGCTTACACATCAATTTGTTACATCATAACTCCTAACAAAAATAAAAATAAACACAAGCATATTCATCGATATCAAATTGATGACCTAACTGGTCGGTCGCGTTCGCGTTGTCGCTTACAGATTAGTGTAAAATAAATATATATGGGAATAATATACAGAGGGAAAAAATAAATAAATAATAATAAATATAATAGAAATAAACTGGTGCTCTGCCGGTGATCCCAGACCACTCGGAATACATAATGGAAAACTCGAAGAAACATATTGAGGGGCACACCGGTCGAAAAAAAAAAGAAGAAATGTGAGTTCTTACCGTAGGAACTTCCGTGAGTGCACGCCTGGCTTTTCTGCGGTATGCACGAACATATATTCTCTCTTTAACAGAAAGAAAGCGGGTGAAATAATACGACAGTAAAACAACAAGGGAAAATTTTTTAAAGGATTATACAAATTTTTTCTTTACTTACGGCAGGGCACTTCCATCATGTACACTTTAAATTCTAAGACACAAAGAAAAATACGACCAAAGGATTTTTTTTTAAATATATAGGGTACAGTATATAACGGGATACTGGGTCAGGAAAAATGCAAGGTATCAAAAAATAGTTCTCGATTGTTTTAACACCAATATGTTTTTTAATAATATTTACAGCAATGTTCAATTTCAGCTAAACATACACGGCAGACCAACTAAAAAATAATATGATACTTGCATAGGTTTAAGGCACCAGTTAATAAAAATATGCTGTATGATTTTAAATAAGAATTAGTACTGGGTGATAAAAAATTGAAATGACGGTCATTTAAAAAGTTTTTTAAGATAGAAAACAAAATGTTAATATTAAGCACTTATATTTGGTTTATATTTGTTACATGTACCTGAAGCACTCACTAGTCAATGGCGATGGAGTCCTGATATACACAGCAGCCAAAAAGGAGTCCGACAAAGATTCTGAATTTAGTAAGGACGCAGATCGAGACCCCTTGGCTGGAATCCAGGACCGAATTATGCTAGGGACAAGTGCTCAGACATAATCTAAATTTAAGTAGGTACAGAACGATATGACTATTCGAACATTGAGGACAGCGGGTTATTATTATTTAAGGTGGTTCCACTCCTTTTTGAACATACTCATCAAAAATCAGTTTTTGAGCGTCTCTAAGATAATGAATTTAGTTACTTCTTTTCTCAATCAAGTCTTTATTTATTGAGCAGATTCCTTCTGTTTTGAACTTTCTAACCGTAAAGATGTTTTGCATTGGAGACCAATGCTAGTTGGAGAGGGGCATGTGTAAACTAGAAAGCGTAATAACAAAAGAACACTCAGTCTAATGTTTGAACTTGATACTTGACATTGAATGATCAAATATTATTCGTATTATCTAAACATGTTTTAAAAACAATCAGTCAAACATCAACAAAATTTAGTATAAAAGAACGGGCAAATCAAGTAGACGACAACTTATCTGGTTGAGTTCCCTTTTAATTAAGGCAAAACGCTCCTCCTGTAAGCTCAAACCCTCCCGATCCTGATGATCTGGTTAAGTAGTTCCCTTTTAATTAAGGCCAAACGCTTTTCTAGTGACCAGGGTCACACCTCCCGACCTTGACTATCTGGTTAAGTAGTTCCCTTTTAATTAAGGCCAAACGCTTTACTGGTAACCAAGGTCAACCTCCCGATCTTGACTTTCTGGTTAAGTAGTTCCCTTTTAATTAAGGCCAAACGCTTCTCTGGGAACCAAGATGTCAGTGTAAAAGTAAAGTGTAAAAGTAACGTAAAACTTAAAGTAAAAAGTAAAGTGAACCATAGATAAAAGTGAAACCTAATTAAAGCATACCAATATAACTAAAACGAATTATAACGCTCATAACAATTTAAACTAAAAGTAAACTCAAGGGAGCCGAATAGGTCGAGTCCAGTCAGTCCTCATCGAATGGTCATGCGTTCTACGCTATTCTAGTAAATTGTATTCAAACATAGTCTTCATTCTAAGTGCATTCCTTCCTGTATCTGAAGACCAAAGTACGTACAGTTTGTTTCGAATTAAGCGAGTCGTTATTCCATCTGATATACAACCCCAGCTCAAGGAGGAACGCCGCCAGTAATCCCACTCAGTAGTACGCACCAGGGAAGCGCCCAAAATCCTCTTTGACACTATTAAAAAAAGAAAAATTGGTGGCGCCTTCACCTAGCTGTCCAGACATAGACCCCGCCTTAAAAAAAATTGAATCCGCTGAGTAAACCTGGCATATGAATCTCCTGCTAAGCAATTAACAAATCGTGTTACATAATTAGCACTCGATGCTAAAGGCAGGTTACATAGTCAAATGCATTGATGTTGTGGCACATTTGTTGTCATTTTTCTTAGTTAGTTTTAACGATTGAGATATCAAACCTTGTATATTCGGAATCAGTAATAAATTGACTATCCCATAAATGAATCTCAAGATGGTATTTTAAAGGAATTTAGGATCTTCAGTTGTGTTTTATCTGAAGCCAAAGTGTAATAGCATAGGAAAAATACCTCAAATTTGGTAGTATGTAGTTTTTTGTACCCCTAAAAATAAAAGCGCTAGATGTGCTTCAAAATGTACGGAAAAACGTTATACGCATTTGAATATCAATAAATTAAATATGACGTTTCTTATGACAATTTTTTAAATAAATTATTACAAGTAATGATTTCACATAAAAGTCTTAGCTTTTAATTAGTTAAGTGTGTACGCAGTCTTTAAAAAAAATTATTGCAGTTGTCGAGTCGAGTTCTCCAAATGATGAAATTATGCGTGTAAGTTTCAATCACAGAATCTGTTTGATTAACACTACGAAAGGAATTAAAAAGATAAATACGTCTTTGGACATCTGTACACTAGCACTTGTTCGTTGATTAAAACTGTCTATAACATGAACTTTCCATCCCATATTAGCTTGAGTAAATGAATTATAATACACTATATCGGGCCACGATGAATTTGGGGTGAATTCCAGGGTACCAGGATCTCCAGATTCGCAAGACCATACCAATGACCGATTAAACTTTTTGAACGACTCAAAGTCGTCATCCAGTCTTCTGTCTTGACCTTCTTTATGTTTGGAGAGACAAAGTGGTCCAGCTAAAAAACAGGAATCGCAATTATAAAACGACATTTTGTAAAATTTAATATTTGAAAAAATGCATTGGCGCAAGTGAGCGATGACCATCAGATAGAAATACATATTTTCATCTGGCACTAAAGACTTATTATGCAGATAATACTAATTCATAGAACCTTTCATTTACCCACACGTAATTTACTTTCCACCGATAACTTTATATTTAAATATTAAAAGATAACAGTATATTGTTTTGTTAAGAAGGGCCTTATGGGACCATGGATCCCAATCCATCAACCTGGAAAGTTGTTATCTAAACACGGTCTTATTTTTGGCAGAGTTTATGGCGAGGACCGTGTTTGTAGAATTATAGCTGATTTAATTAGGCTAAAGGCACATCGTCACATAATTTAGCTAAAAAATTTTCCATAATGTTTGTTGCCAAATTGTTAAATTTCTGGATTTTCACCTATATGCCATAATGCATGCGGAGTTTGAGGTTTTGCAGATCTATAAGTTATACCGCTTCTGCAATAGTAGGCTCCATTAGTGTTCAAGCCTTGGACATGTCAACACATATCAACTGCATTATTCATATTCAGCGTAGAAACTGTTCTAGTCGATAGACCCGTGGCACCCCAATACTCTTGAGATAAAACCGAATATTTCCGGGTTAAAAAGTAAGCCATCCCTTATGATACCGTTTAAGTGGTAAAGGGTTGTTAGTTTATATGTTTACACCCTTCTACAGGGTTTATTTTAAGTTGTATCAAAAAATGGTAAATACGAAAGTGTTTTTTTTCAATGTTCGGCAAACACAAAAGGAATATCCTATGCCACTCAACGAGCGGTGCGTGTGTAGAGAAGATGGTTGACGTTGGACTTAAAGTGCTGTAGGTTGTAGTTTTCGGGAAAGATGTTTCTCGGAAGTCCATTCCAGAGCGAGGCAGTCCTCCAGACAAAGGAGTCCCGCAACAGGGACGTCCTAGGTGTTCGCAGCTGACTTTTATGCTGATAAGCAGCATGTCTCTGACGGGTGTTTCTGTTTGGCACAACTCTGGGTAGAATCATAAGTGCCAGCTCGTTCGAACAACTTCCGTAGTAGTATCGATAGTCTTAGTCAACTCACTCTAGGTCATCCACAAGACGGACTGTTCTCCTCTGTATGGAGTCCAATACCTTGAGCAAGTGTTTGGGTGCCAAGCTCCACACATGGTAACAGTATTCCTGAGATGGTCTTACCTGGGCCTTATCGAACAGTAAGAGCTGATGAGATGTATACAACTGTTTTGCCCTATAGATTGCTCCTTTGCTCTATAGGGTGTTCCTAGCTTTTGTGTTGGCGATTTTGCTGACATAATTACGCCAAGACATGCCATTTTCTACATTGATGCCCAGCAAGCGTATGAATGAGGCCCGGCCCAGCAAGCGTATGAATGAGGCCCGAGTCAGTGTTTGTCCTGTTATTGATAAGTCAGGTTCTTCGGTGTTTGCTTTTTTTGAGAAGACAGCTGCTTGAGTCTTTCATGCGTTAAACTGGCCATTATTTTCTTCACCCCATTCCACGATAGCGTTCATATCTTCATTGAGGGCAGCAAACTGATTTTCTCGCTTGCTTTGGGAACGAGCAGCGGTGATTGTAGTGCGCGACATGAATGAGGATATAAGAGTGCCGTCGTCTGCAAAACCGTAAATCTAATTGTTTGTCCTGTCTAAGAGATTGTTGATATAGAGCAGGAACAGTGAGGGAGATAAAATATACTCTTGAGGAACTCCGGCATTGATTTTAAATTCCTCCGAGAGATGTCCATCAATACCAACTCGGATGCTTCGATCCCTTAAGAAATTGGAAATCCATAGAAGCAGTGCTGTCAATTTGCTTAACAATCCGTCATGCCACCCTATCAAATGCTTTGGATATGTCGAGAGCCACTACACGAGATTCGCCGCAGCTTTCGATGGCTTTGGTCCACAGATAGATCACGTAAGTCAGGAGATCTCTAGTTGATCTGTGCTTGGCGATCGCTTATGATGCCTGCCAATTCGAGATATTTTAAAAGATGTTCGTTGATCAGTTTTTCTATGACTTTGGACATGATGGGACTTAAGGCAATTGAACGGTAGTTATTTAGAATCGTTTGTTTACCTTTCTCCGGGATTGGTTGTACTTGAGCGCATTTCCAGCTAGAAGGAAAGCATGCAGTTCTATATGATAGGGAAAAACCCTGCATGCTGGAGCTCTTAGTTCAGTACCACATTTCTTAAGCACTATTGCGGAAACGCCGTCCGGTCCTATAGTATTCGTTTTACTTCGCGTTGGCGAAATACCAGACCTGTCATTTAGGAACTCACTCTCGGGATAGTTGGGGGAGTCTTTCCTTGATGATCTAAAGTAGAATTTGATGCAAGAATGTTCGCTTTTTCTCTGGCTGATTCCGCTATTGAGCCATCATCTTTGGTCAGTGGTGGGATTGACGTCTTTGAGAATCCCTGATTAACAGCTTTGGCAACTGGCTAGAAGGATCTTGATCCATTAGGACAGTTGAGAAGCTTGTTCTTGATCTGGTATCTAGTTGTGATGAATATATTTCGATTTTCGGCTGTCGGATCTCGGCGCCATTTGCGGTAGGCTACATTTTTAGTATTGACTGCTTTTGAGCAGTTTTCCCAAACCATGCTTAACTCTTTGAGATACGTTTCATGGAAGAGGGGATGAAAGCTTCCATACCAGCTAGAATAATTTGAGTTATCTCGCCAGCATATTCAGGGGTGTTTTGATTCCTAAAGCAGACATGTTTAAAGGAAAAGAAAGGTAAGAAGAAAGATAAAAATGCCACTTTGCAGATTTATAGTGCCAAACCTTACGGGGTACCTGTGGCTCCTGTATTTTGGAGCAAGTTTACAGGTTGCGGAGATAAGATTGTGGTCTCATGAGCCTAACGGAGGTTGGACACTTACGGTGTAGAGGTCAGCATTCGTTGTTAAGAATAGATCCAGGAGGCTAGCAAAGTCTTTTTGACGCTCAGTGATCCTGGTAGGTTCGTCAACGTGTTTTCCCTGTTTGGTAAAGACATTTTCATACAATTTTAAGAATGATCATGTTCGCAACTAGATTCCAAATTTTGCAAGTATGTTTCCGGTTTGACAACAGTGCGGACAGAAATATCAGAAAAAAAAACAGGTAATGTAGCTGCAATATCTGCCATTTGATAGGTGATATTCGGCTAGATATGTCATCAAAGTGATGTGCATGACTGGTGCAAAAATTCTTACTTTTTTAACAGATACATCTATTGGGGAAAAGACAGCAATGGAAAAGGTTTAAGTGATGAGGAACAAACATTTAGTAAACCATTCCGGTGCGTGATAAAACTTTGCAAATCATTAGAATAATCAAAGCGAAATGTAACAGTTGATAATTATGTTGCGTCCACTGAATTAGACGATCAACTAAAAATCATGGTTTAACTTACGATGGCAATACCATCCAACTTTAATAAAATATAAAGAAACCAGCAGCAAGCACCACCATTTATGATTTTAATGATTACAGACCCTTGGTTTCGTATGTTCCAAATCGATATAAAGTGGTACTGTGGTAGTATTCATGTATTGTATTTGATGCGTTATTCTATAAGCAACGAAAAACAGAAATAACACATTACTATGGTAATACCAAATCTGGGGTAGATGCTTTGAACATGATATAAATAGATATATTTTATCTGTGTATCAAAAATAACGCCATAAAATGCCATAATTTCGTAAAACTTTTGGCAGTAGACCTCATTAAACGAGATCTGCTAAAAATACTTTCTTCCAATTTACCACGTGAACTCAGATGCATTATCGAGAGGCATCTTGGAACTCAATCGGCAATTTCTATAATATGTTGGTCTCTCGGACCATATGTTCCTTAAAATATGTAAAATAGCCATGTTTCTGGTTGAGGGTTAATATTGGGTTCTAAAAAATGAGCCCAAGATATTCCATAGGTTTACTTTTAAATTTGAAATTAGTCAAACCCAATTGCAAAAATTATTATGCACGACCCAAACTACCCAGCGTGCATTTGGAAACAGAAACGATTTATTGTTCTAACCGTTATGAAAATATTTCAGCAATATCTTAAAGGTTAGCGGCGGCTAGCAGACTTGCCTTGACTTGTATAATATATATAAATGAAACTTACAAGCAGTAGGTCTTGGTCTTCCTCTTCTAGAGTATTCGACTCCAGCGAGTACCCTAACTTTGGATTGGGCCACATCAGTCAATCTATCATAGCCGCCATGAGGATCGTCTGTGATAATCATAGGATGATAATACTCAGGACTATGCGGATTATTTCCTCCGTTCACTTTGAATACGTAGGTCAAACCTCTGCGAAGCCATAACTCCGGTGCTAGTAAGCCATTAATATACCAGGCCAAAGCTGTGGAGGTGTGTCCTGGAAGAGGTATAATAGTATATTATATACCTAGGTTGAGAAGTAAGCCATTATTTACCGAGCAGTTTTATATACTGAGGCGCGTAGCGCCGAAGGATATAATGTGCGAGGTTAATAATGGCCTTATCAACCGAGGTATATATAGAATTTTCTTTACTACTAACACTGATATATTACCATATTTGATTCGATTTGATTTTTATATTAGTCATTTTCTACTTATTTTTCAAATAGTTCGAAATATCAAGCAGCCTGGAAGTTCAGTTGTCTAATTGACAGATATCGTAACAAGAACCACGGCATACTACAGGGTACTACTTTGTTTTCACGAGGATTAATTTAATTGTGGTAAGTGAGGGGAAGTTTCGTGACGTCACTATTGCATCATTATTTTTCAACTACGGCTTACTACAACTTACATACGTGACGAGGTGTGGTACTCGAGGTTTGATGGAGTTATGGCGGATTAATTTTGAAACGTTAAACATGTGAAATGTTTGTTTTTCCATTCTGAACAAGTTTGTAAATTATATGTTCATGAAATTCTTCTATAGAAGCCTCATACGCATCGGAATTCCTACACAAATGTGCCCCAAATGGGATTTGGGCAGCATAAAGTATCCTGAACATATTCATCGAAAAAATACCATTAGTTTGCTTATCTCCAGAGGCCACCATTCTGTCATTAAAAATATGAGTAAACGTTCTGCACTGATCAAACTGATAATTTTCAAATAAATATGCAAAATATCTATATTCTTTTCTAGCAATGCAAGATCTAACTACGGTATTTTGGCGAAGACAGAAGCAGACAGTACAATTTGTGGTGGGGTGCCCGCTTGGCACTTACATCAGTATTACTTGTAGTTAACCGTGGATACTCGCCAAAAAACGCTAATAATCTCCTGACAGCTCCGTACATACAAAGTACCTTCTTTCCATCTAAATTTTGACAAAATCGCATTATTAATAAGAATATTATGGGGAGTTATGAAAAGTGAGTCATACTGTATATAATTTTTTTACTAATAGCACTGATACAATCCTTATCATTATTTGAATTGATTAGATTTTGAAATTAATCATTTCCTACTTATTTTTCAAATAATCCGAAATGACAACTAGTTGTCAAACTAACAAATTTGACATTTTGACTTTTTCCGTTTCTGTTTCATTATTGACCTAGGTTTTTTAAATAGTATTATTTACCTAGAGTGAGAAATGTTACTTCTCATTTGAGGAATGGAGTAAATAATGGTGGTTTATCATGTTAGTAGTAAAAAAAACGAATTATACATATGGAAATTACCGTCCCATTTACGGTTTTCACAGTCAGTTGGAACAGAGCTTAAGAGATTACAATAGAGCCAACTTTCACTAGGAAAGGAAAACGTTTGTAATCGTTTTCAATTTAATGTATTTTTGTCTCCGTCAGCCTTGTGAACAATCAGTCTGTCAAATAAGGAAAGAAAACAGCTTCTACCCTTCTAATCTCAAATGAATTCGATATGTGTTACCGCCCACCTTTATTATGTGGTTTTGCCGCTAGGCGACTAGCTGGAGGAAAGATATAAGAAATTATTCAAGTCAGTGCGTAACAAGCACTCATTCGCGTAGGATCTGTCTAGTCACAGCTCTCCTAGTCTCCGCGCCAAAAACATCTAGCCATGTCCTAGCTCTGTTTGAGACAATTAATTAGTTTGAAAGTGTCTTACATCCACTAAAATGTACTAGATCAGTCCAGCTGCTCTCTAGCCTCACAGTTCAGTTAAGACGTTCGCTTGAATAGCAGTAAAACGTGCTGTTCTCCGCTGGCCAAAGGTCAAATTCCTTTTTGGGCCAATTTTTCTCCTTTTGTATGCACAAATATTAGCGAATATTTAGTGCACCTCAGTTATCTTTGTCCAAGGTTGGACAAAGACCTCCTTTTGGGCGATTATCCCAAGATTTCAAGGCAAGAAACGACGTAGCGTCTCTTTCCCCCTTTTGTTGAAGAGAATCCATAAAATGGCGGCACCGAATTAATAACTCAAGTGGTTCCTGTACTGTACTAGTTAATTCAAGGATTCAAAGTGGAATCCCTAGCTGATTAGAGCGAAGTAAGACATTGGAGATTAAGGTATTCTGTACGAAGGAAAGGTGCTAGATTGAAAGCATAAAATTTCATTTCATTGAAAGTCAGAAAGGACAAACATATTTCAGTTAGAAATTGCATAATCAAGACTTTTAGTCTTTAGTTAATAATTAAGAAACCTTTTGTAATATTAGTTTTATACTTGAACGAATGACGAATGATTGAAAGTTTTAGTCTAAGAATTGTACATATAATTTCTATTTAACATAGAAAACACTGCTTATTTATCTCCATTATATTTAAATGCAATTTACACCTGCATTATTAAATTATATCAATACCGAATACATGTTTCAATTTATCTCACCACCCTATATTATACTGTCCATTAAAAGTGGTTAATTAAGATACCACATCCGTCTTTATGGTTTTAAGCAATAAGCAAAAATAAAAGCACTTGTTTATCCCGACCATAAATTTGATCCAGTCGAGCCGGATATTTTCATAAATTTAAAAATAAATTTGCTCCGGATCATAAATTTGATCCGATCGAGCAATTGAGCTCATTCGAGCTAAATTCTCAAGGTCCTTCGAAAAATATTGAATTGAAACGTGTAAAAAGGGATATAAAATATTTGATTTGTTATCATATTGATGTAGTTAGTTATTGTTTACTGTAAATTGAAGTAGGTATTTACTGCAACTCTTTGTCGCACCATTTTGTTGTAAATTGATGGACTTCCTGCAACCAGCAGGACTCTAGACACTACCAGGGCTGCTCAAAAAGTGAAAGACTTTCGTGATAAGTGATACGAAACTCTGTAACTGACTGTTAATAAAAAACGTGTGTACTGTGTTTATTTCCTCATTGATATATTGTTATATATGCACTGTTTATATCTGTACTTTATGTTGTGTTGATATTATTGCATTTCTATTGATATTTGTATATTTCTGTACTGTGTGTTTTAAAAAATATTTCACAATGTCTCTTGAACAGTTAAAAGCATAGCGAACCAGTGTCAAGGGTAAAATCACACGGATAAGTAATTGGTTGCAATCAAATGCAGACATTGAAAATGAAGTTAAACATTTTGTCTTAAGACACGAGAGATTAGAACTTGCCTTCAGCAAGTATGAGCAAATCCAAGACTCAATAGAATGTATCCCTGAGTGTGAAACACTTGACACTGAAATTCGTGAGGAAGTGGAACAGACTTGCTTCGATTTATTAGTTAAGATACAAAAAATGCATTGAAAAGTTAACTCCACCCACACAAGTTGTTCCAAATTCTCAAAGCGTAGTTCATCAAAGCTCCCCTCCCCCTTCTGTAAGATTACCAGAGATAAAGATCAACCCTTTTAATGGTAAAATTTCTGAATGGAACTCTTTCATTCAATTGTTTGATACATTAATTACAGACAACAGTTCACTGAATGACATTCAAAAATTTATGTACTTAAAGTCATTTTTGAGAGACGAACCCCTAAAGATAATTGAAAGTTTACTCGCAACGAATGATAACTTTGAAGTTGCAATTAACTTATTAAAAGAAAGGTACGAGAATAAATTGTCAGTAATTAATGCTCATTTCATCTCGCTATTAGAAATAGACTCTGTTGTCAAATGTATTAGTCCTAATTTAAGACAATTTGTAACTGATCTAAAGAAAAATCTTAATTTAATTAACAATCTTAACTACAGTCACAAAGATCTCTGGGAATTTCTCTTAATTTATTTATTTGAGAGAAAATTAGATTTTGGCACTCGTACAGCCTTTGAAACAGAACGAGATATTAACATGTTGCCAAACCTCACTCAATTTCTTGATTTCTTACACAAAAGGTGTACCATATTAGAAAACTTGTCTTCTGTAGACAGTACTCAAAAAATCCTACAAAAGGAGTCTCGTTGCATGTCAGGCAATAAAGCAAGTCAGTTCTGTGCAGTTTTTGCACTCAAAATTCTCATAAAATATACACTTGTGATAAATTTAAGAAACTAAACTTGCTTGATAAGCAGAAATTGGTAGAAAGTAAAAAACTTTGCTTTAACTGTCTCGATACTAGTCACTCGAGAAGTAAATGTACCTCCACCAGAAGATGTTCTTTGTGTGCCCAGAAACATCACACTCTTTTGCATAATTCTCAAGTACACACACCTCAATATGGTTTTGATGGCCATAATTCTCCCTCATTTCAAGACAATGTTTTTGATAATCAAAACTCGGCAGCCCATGGTACTGAAATGGATCAGCCTATAGATAGGCACTCTATCGACAGAAGTCAGTCATGTCTCAAGGTTGGACAAAGACCTCCTTTTGGGCGATTATCCCAAGATTTCCCCCTTTTGTTGAAGAGAATCCATAAAATGGCGGCACCGAATTGATAACTCAAGTGGTCCCTGTACTGTACTAGTTAATTCAAGGATTCAAAGTGGAATCCCTAGCTGATTAGAGTGAAGTAAAACATTGGAGATTAAGGTATTCTGTACGAAAGAAAGGTGCTAGATTGAAAGCATAAAATTTCATTTCATTGAAAGTCAGAAAGGACAAACATATTTCAGTTAGAAATTGCATAATCAAGACTTTTAGTCTTTAGTTAATAATTAAGAAACCTTTTGTAATATTAGTTTTATACGTGAACGAATGATGAATGATTGAAAGTTTTAGTCTAAGAATTGTACATATAATTTCTATTTAACATAGAAAACACTGTTTATTTATCTCCATTATATTTAAATGCAATTTACACCTGCATTATTAAATTATATCAATACCGAATACATGTTTCAATTTATCTCACCACCCTATATTATACTGTCCATTAAAAGTGGTTAATTAAGATACCACGTTATTTATTTGGTCTTAATGGCAGAGCTCATTGCGAATACTACTTTAAAAAATATAAAATTCTTACGCTTCCTGCTTTGTTTATTTTAGAAACAACTTGTTTAATACGCAAATATCGAACCATATTTCCCGAAAGGCCACAACATGAGTACTCAACAAGAAATTCGAGTCAGGACATCTACCTTCCTTTTCCCTCCTCTGAATTAACAAAAAATTCTATTCTTTATAATTCCAAGAAGTTATACAATACACTCCCGCTACATCTTAAATCCATCTCTACATTTGCTAAATTTCGTGAAAAAACGAAGGCTTACCTACTAGAAAGACCTTATTATTCTATAAATGAGTTTTGCGTGAATTAGATTTTATTTTTTCCTCCATTAATTTTCTTGGGCTTTATGTGCGGTGGTGAAAATTTTTTATATCACATATATTTTTTTATAATAGGTATAGGATTATCTTTTTGACGAATTAGTGATTTTTCGGATATACAGGAATTACACAAAATTAAATACCAAGTTATCAATTTTAGTCATGTTTTGTTTACTTTTACTCGGTCTTTTCAACTCTGCAGCATATGCACATTGCCTGAGTCAAGTTCACCGACATGACCATCCTTATTTTTTCAAACAGCACGCTTCGTTATAATGTATGTTTAATATTTTGATAACACTGGGTTTCTTTACCCTATGTTTTGTGTACTTCCTGTGGATCTAGTTCAATTGCTTATGATGTTCTGTAATAAAATTTTTTTGTTAAATCGTGACCAATTTCAATTTGAAAATTGCTTGTTCTATTTTAATCGTATATATTATTGTATATATTAAGTTTTGTTTTGTTTTGTATTTGCCCTACTATGGTTAGTTTATTTATTTTAGTTCGCTTTGTCCATAAAATTTATTTGAATTTTTCTGTGGCAATAATGCATACTTGACTTTGACTTTGACTTTGAACAATGAGCCTCAGACTTTTCGCGCCATAGCCTGTATTTTACGTCAGCCCCGCTCTAATATGGTGTTCAAAATGACCCCGGTAAAAAACAGTGTATAAAAACAATCGATTTTTAAAGCTTTAAAGTTTACTCGCCCAGCGAGCCGAAAAGTAATTATTATACCTGAACCGAGACTTGAGCCTAATAATACGTTTTGTCCACTTGGTGCTATTTAGATATTCAGATTGGGAGTGTGTCAGAAAATCACTAAAATCGGTCACCAAATAAATAGGTTATTTAACATTGAAAAATGGACGACAAATTTAATTTGGACCACACTGCAGAGTAGGAGGTATGTACTAGTTTTTTATATTTACTTGTTTGAACCTCATTTCTGGTCTACCCTGAATTGGCATTAACTAAAATTAAATTGCATAATAATAATTAATCAGAACCATCCTTGTCAACCTTTCAATTTTAAGCTAAAGGTATTTTTATCCGATTTCCCCCATCCCCATACGCGTCAACCAATAAATCGCTTTATTTTTGAAATTCATCCAATAGCCGACGTTTTTATCGACAAAATCCCTAGAATCAATTTTTCGACAAAGTTTTCGCTTGAACGTCAAAAATTACATAAAGGCGGCTATAATAGTCAATGAAAATATTTAAAAGTTTGGCGTTTGACCTATTGAGAGCAATGAGCAAAAGCACTTTTTCGAAAAACTAATTTTCTTGTGGCAAATAGTTCGGTTAAATATATTTTGGGTCGTTATACAGGTAAAATTATCCCTCAAAGTTTTTCGCTTTTGAGTATAGACTCCCTCGACAAATGAACTCCCAAAATCCCTCGCCTGCGGTTCGTGATTTGATGAGGTTCATTTATCACGGGTTTACTTAATCCAAAAATTTTGACAACAAAAGTAACGTTCCATTATTATATAATGTTACTGACTGACTATAAGCTCCAAAATCTTGGGTATGTTTATTTAACTAAAAAACAAATTTTCACAATCTGTTATTTTAACTTAAAACTTGGAAAGGGTAAGATTTTTTTATGAGTGAAAAGACACTTAAACAAACATACACATTTAATCGTAGAGGTGACACTCGCCCCCGCTTAGGGTGTAAGCGTAAGGTTACGAAGTAGATCATATGAGAAAAAAGCACCCCCCC
>MU184116.1:30192-60163 GCA_016904865.1 Pissodes strobi | reverse complement strand
CCCCCCCCCCCCCCCCCCCCCCGTGCAAACTAGACCAATGGGCCCGAGCAATTTAAGAACATGGAAGTATCCGAAAAGTATTTTTTTCATATTTGTTTGGTCACCCTGTATGATGCCACTCGGAGCCGATAATAAATGTACATTGTTTTCTTTTCGCAATTTCAAATAGATAGGTACATACCACAATGTATTATCCATTGCTTTGAAATTTTTTCGTCTTTTGGAAATCTAAACATATAAGCATCTTTATTTTTGCGCCTACTAACTCCACAATTAAAATATTCACATTTATTTCCAGACATGTTTTATGACTATTACAGCGACACCGAATCATCATCAACTTTATTTTCAATTACATTATGTATGGTTTTCTTATGATTACGTATGTAACATATTGCTCGCAGAGCTCCTAAGGCTAGGACCTAATCCTATGCACACTCTCCGCGATACAACTCCTTGCGGATCTGTCACCACGTAAACACAGGCAATTTAATAGGTTTAGTATTCAAATTACATGGGCTACGGCCCTTCAATCGTATTGCGTTTAGTTATTACCAACGGATGTTTGTTAAAATTTCTGATTTTTAAGTCGTGTGATGGTGATAAGAGCTTTACAGGGAAACAACACGTCGAATAACCCTGCTTTAGAATGACGGCACAACAAAATTATGTACAGTATATATACACTTTGGTTAGCTCCTCCCCCAATGGGGCGGTCGCTATTCGGCGAGCATACTGCTCGCTGTTGCAGGAATGACAAAACTAGTTAATTAGAAGTCATATTTCTCAAGCTCTTGAGAAAAAAAGTTTAATGTGACTTGAAAAATTGTCTGTTTACTTCCATCACAGGCTTCTAGAAGATTTGCGTAATCTTCCATGGCCTGGATGAGCTGCGGAATATTGACTAATGAGTTTGTTCTATTTACAGCAAGGTTAAGTTTTTGAAAGTCGCCTGAGGGGCCTACTGATTGATTGCCTGTACTTACGTTTTCGCTATTTACATTATTTACATTTGAATTAGACACACTATTTACACTATGGACTATGGGTCTGTTTAAGCGGGGGGAAGTCTCTATTATAGGTTCTGCGGGGGTTTTGGGTTGTTTCTTGCCATGCTGGCTTAGCAGGCGGTGGTGCTGGCTGGTAGGTTCTCTTCGGTTGATTTCCTTGAGTAGGTTGGGTTCGCTGTTGTATCTGCGCTATTTTAAAGAGATACACCGGACATAGAGCGTAAATAGACCGGTGATCTCCCCCACAGTTAGCGCATTTGATATTATCACTCGTGCATTCAGTGATTTGATGGGGCCCCGAGCATTTCGAGCACCTCCATTCCCTGCAGCAATATGTTAAAGCGTGCCCGTGACCTTTACAGCGCTTACATTGTATTATTCCTTTCTCGTTGCTGCGATACTCCCACGAGATTCGTGTGGACATAAGATATCTGCATCTTTGATTTAGGTGCTTTAAAGTCACTGTAGATTCAAGGACAACGAGATATAGGGGGTTTCTTGTCTTTTTCATAGCGTATACTTCTTTGATCTTGACATCGTACTAGTCTATGAGCGCATTTCTCATTTCTTGCGGGAGAATATCGCCGTCCAAGCCCTTTAACACAAAAGCATGTGTTTTTTGCAACTTCTCGGCGTATGAGTGGTACTCTATGTTGTCATTATCAAACATACGCTTGAGATTTAGCCAATCTTTGGTCAAGTTACAGAATACTATTATAGAATTCCGCGTGTATTTCAGCTTATAATCGTTTACATTAGCTGCTTTAAGGTTGGCTGTGAACTCTTTGTGGTTTCTAGGTCCCCCCTTGATGACAATGGGGGGAGGTAGGGTGGTTTTTGTCTTTAGCTGTTGTTTCGGCTTTGGCATGACCCGGGTGGATCTCATAGCCGCAGTTATGGTCTCCTGTTCAGTCGATATTGATTCCACGTCGTCCTCGGTTTCGCTGAGCGGCTGAAATCTATTTTCTGTGGGTATTCCAGTGTTAGGGGCCCTTTGGGTGGTTAGGTCGCCACCCACGTCTAGGTAAATCTTCCTAATATTGCGTTTGAAAGGCACCGTCTTGTACGGTACCCTGAATTCGACTTCTAGAGGCGAGGCGGGCGGTGCCGGTGGGAGTGGTCTCGCTATTTGTGGGGGGTGGAGTTATCGGATCGACTTGGGTCGACGTTGTTGCTGTGACTTCCATAGAGGTCACCTGGGGGTCAGTTTTTTCAGTGTTGACATCTACTTTCTGCTTTTTTGCATATGTCGGTGCGGGTTTTTTGAAACGCTGGCCGCAATCGACACGCGATTTGGCCGCTCTCTTCTTCATCGTAGCTGGATGTAATTCCGTGAGGTGTTTTATAGCACGCTCTAGTACTCGTTTTGGTGACATAGGGGTATTACCAGGGTCTACTATATTATCGTGTGCTTTCTCACATATGCTGCACTCATGTTTGTGCATGGCCAACTTCTTGAGGAGGAGGCATTCCTCTTTTAGGTCGGCTTCTGCCGATTTCATTTTTAACGGATGAACTGTGTTGCAGTGGTTTCTCGCTGATTTGGTGAGCTCTTCTAGCTCGCTGCTTTTTAGTTTATCTATTTGATGAGTTAGGGCGTTATATGAATCGTAGCAGCCAGCGCAGCTAGTGCAGCCAGTTTTAATTACATTGAATAGTTCACGTGACTCTTTTTTAGCAGTAGATGTACGCTCGCTTGCATCGGACTCCGTTAATGAAATATCTTCGCCCGTGTCGGACATTGAAGTTTGGCCCGGGGGTCCGTCCCCGGAAACTGAAATTATGTCTGAGTGAAACTCAGTGTTTGATCTTTACTAGCTATGCCGCTGGCATAGAAGCAGATCGTAGCGCTTGAACACTATACGAACGTATATATGTCCCGGTGTCGAGATGAAGTCACGCTTAGTCTGTACAAACCTGTGGCTAAGTAACAGGTCCTATTCGAGCGACGGCGACGGTTCGGATAGGAGTCCAGCGACACCGACGCTCGGACGTGTCGATTCACCCTTCGATAAGGACTGAATAAATACGAAATAGTTGAAATTTGTTGCCACCTGCAATAATCGGCTAAAAATAATGAAAAGTCGGGCTGAAGCCAATAATTCTAGCGCCGCGGCCACCCGCCGCGCCGGCCGGCCGCTGCGCTTGTCTGATTTTGTCTCGTGCATTACACATGGTGAACCATGGCAACATTGCACGTTGATTTCTCTTATGGATGCAGATTTTAATTCCATCCATTTAGGGGGGCCCGAACGTTGCCGTGTCTTGTTCGATCTATTGCGTTAGCTATATTCATCTATGATACAAGGTATTGTAAAACCATAATAAAAAAGAAAACATTTATAGAAATAAACATGTTAAATACCTAGTCTTAAAGAGCAAGTTGTTAGGAGTAGTAGTGATAAATATATGAATCTTAAAGACTAGGTTAGTTTTTCTTATATTATACATTAAAAAGTTTATGCACTTAATAGGTTGAGCACTTAAAAATATGCCAGTATAATAAGAATCAATCAGAATCTTTATTGTCATCAGCCACCCTGTACGTTAGATGAGAGAAAAAAGAAATTGGCAGAAAAATTGCCAACTAAAATACAAATATGCAAATTTTTGATATAACTTGACAACAACTATGAAATAATTATTATTGAATTGTTAAGAAGTACCTGTTATGGCTTGGTATCCTTTCTTAGCGCCTGATGGTCCAATGGTACTTTTAAACAGTCTAATGGTTTTGTCGAAAATCTGGCCTTTACTCCAAGGATCACCCACTACGGGCGCAGATCTTGTAAAAGCGTAACAATTTTTTTGTGGCTCTTTTGGATTTAGTTCTATGCTGATATTAGTTTTCGGATAGACGTCATGGAATGCGGGTTCTTTATTTTCATCAAGTTTACCCATTGCCCATATAATATAGACCGATCCTTCCAACGGAAATTCTTTATCACCATGGTCGGCTAAAAAATTGAAGATAATGCTTTAGTAATCATATAAGAGATGTAAAGAGCTATATTATAAGGTAAGTATGGAAGCACTTATAATAATAGGTAGCCTTAGTTTATGGAAATGACAACTACTGACCTTTTCCTCGATTTTAGGAACTAAGGACTTACATGAAATTAGCGATCTTCTGTAAGTTATTGAATTAATTCCATTCTCTCGAATAGCGGTATTCAGTTGGTTATTATCTTGACCACCTACCACCTCATCTTTACACACGCCTTTGTATTGGCCCAGAACTTTTACGCACTGCAAATTAAATTATACAAATTATACCATATAAATTATTATAATTATATCATTAATTTTTAAAGCATTGTTAAATAATAATTATCGTTTAATTTATACTAGCAGAAAAAGAGCGAAAGAATGGAAAATTACTGCTACCAAAAAATACATCGTTTTAAACATGAAAAATATTCATATATGCACTTGTATCAAATATGTCTTGAAGTACAGGGTCTTTGATTTTAACATTGAAAATGTTTTGGTTTTTCTAATAAGGGGTATCAAATCACGAAAAAGTTCATGCTACATTTGGCACATCACGTAATATACGTGAGAGGTGGTGTTAGTCCGCTTCTGAGGACGGAATCGGTTCAAATGACAAAAATAAATTAAAGCTAACTGAAACTAACCGAAAGTTGATTGAACGACTAACCCAAACTAACCAAAAGTACCAAAAGCACAAAAAGGGTTAAAATGAATCGGAACAAATTAAAAAAATAAAAGTAAGTTAATAACTCAAAGTAACCGAAATTTGGCAAATAACCAAAACTAACCATAATAATTAAAATTGGTTATAACCTATCGGATCCGGTGCAAAGCACCAAATATGGCTCAAGGTTATCGAAACAGATTAAAAATATTATAGTAAGTTAAAAATAACCCAAATTAACCGAATTTTGGCGACTAACCAAAATTAAAAAAACACATTAAAATTGGTTATAACATATCGGAAAGTTGATTGAATGACTAACCAAAACTAATGAAAAGTAACCAAAAGCGCCAAAATGGGCTAAAATTTATCGAAATAGGTTACACAAATTAAAGTAAGTTAAAACTAACCAAAACGAAACATTACATTTGACTATAACGTATCGGAGCCGGTTCAGATGAATACTTTGGATTCTTGGCAGTGAGTTTCCAAGGTCGCATCACGACACGGAAAATTTTAGTGAACGTCACGACACGGTTTATGCGTTACTGATTATAACGTATCGGAACCCGCTCAAATAAGTAAAATAAAGTGAGACTAAGTGAAAATAACCGAAAGTTGATTGGACGAGTAATCAATAGTAACCAAATTTATTAAACTTAATTAAAACATGTCGGAACCGACTCAAATGACTAAAATAAGTTGAGACTAAGTGAAACTAACCAATGTTGATTAGACGACTAACCAAAACTAACCAAATCTATTAAAATTGATTATAACGTATCAGAACCAGCTCAAATATGTAAAATAAGATGAGACTAAGTGAAACTAACCGAAAGTTGATTAGACGACTAACCAGAACGAACCACATCTATTAAAACTGATTATAACATATCGTAACCGGTTCAAATGACTAAAATAAGTTGATATTAAGTAAATCTAACCGAAAGTTGATTAGCAGACTAACCAAAACTAACCAAGTCTATTAAAATTGATTATAGCGTATCGGAACCAGCTCAAATAAGTATAATAAGTTGAGACTAAGTGAAACTAACCGAAAGTTTATTCGACGATTATCCAACAATAACCAAATCTATTAAAATTGAATATAACGTATCGTAACCGGATCAAATGACTAAAATAAGTTGATATTAAGTGAGACTAACCGAATTTTGAATTGACGTCTAGCCAAAACTAACCCAATATATTAAAATTGTTTATAACGTGCCGGAAACGGTTCCAATGACTAAAGTAAGTTGAGATTGAGTGAAACTAACCGAAACGTGATTGGACGACTAACCAAAATTAACCAAATCTATTAAAACTAATTATAACGCGTCGGACTCGGTTCAGATGACTAAAATAAGTTGAGACTAAGTGAAACTAACCGAAAGGTGATTGGACGATTAACCAAATCTAAACAAATATATTAAAAATTATTATAGTAAATCGGAACCGACTGAAATAAGTAAAATAAATTGAGACTAAGTGAAACTAACCGAAAGTTTATTCGACGATTAACCAACAATAACCAAATCTATTAAAATTGAATATAACGTATCGTAACCGGATCAAATGACTAAAATAAGTTGATATTAAGTGAGACTAACCGAAATTTGAATTGACGTCTAACCAAAACTAACCCAATCTATTAAAATTGTTTATAACGTCTCGGAAACAGTTCCAATGACTAAAGTAAGTTGAGATTGAGTGAAACTAACCGAAACGTGATTGGACGACTAACCAAAATTAACCAAATCTATTAAAAATAATTATAACGCGTCGGAATCGGTTCAGATGACTAAAATAAGTTGAGACTAAGTGAAACTAACCGAAAGGTGATTGGACGATTAACCAAATCTAAATAAATATATTAAAAAATATTATAGTAAATCGGAACCGGCTTAAATAAGTAAAATAAATTGAGACTAAGTGAAACTAATCGAAAGTTGATTGGACGACTAACCAAATCTATTGAAATTGGTTACAGCATATCGGAACCGTCTCAAATAAGTAAAATAACTTGAGACTAAGTTAAACTAACCGGAAGTTGATTGACGACTAACCAAAACTTACCAAATCCATTAAAATTGATTATAACGTATCGGAACCGGTTCAAATAACTAAAATAAGTTAAGACTATGAGAAACTAACCGAAAGTTGATTGGACGACTAACCAGAACTAATCAAGTCTATGAAAATTGATTATAACGTATCGAAACCGGCTCAAATAGGTAAAATAAGTTGAGACTAAGTGGAACTAACCGAAAATTGATTAGACGACTAACCAAAACTAACCAAATTTATTAAAATTGATTTTAACGTATCCGAACCGACTCAAATACCTAAAATAAGTTCAGACTTATTGACACTAACCGAAAGTTGATTCGACGACTAACCAAAAATAATCTAATCCAATAAAATTGATTTTAACGAGTCGTAACCGGTCCAAATGACTAAAATAAGTTGATACTAAGTGAAATGAACCGAAAGTTGATTAGACGACTAACCAAAACTAACCAAATCTATTAAAATTGATTATAACGTATCGGAACTGACCCAAATGTCTAAAATAATTTGAGGCTAAGTGATACTAACCGAAAGTTAATTGAACGACTAACCAAAACTAACCAAGTTCAATAAAATTGAGTATAACGTATCGGAACCGGTTCAAATGATTAAAATAAGTTAAGATTAAGGGAAACTAACCGAAAGTTGATTCGCCGACTAACCAAAAATAATCTAATCTATTAAAATTGATTATAACGTATCATAACCGGTTCAAATGACGAAAATAAGCTGATACTAAGTGAAATTAACCGCAAGTTGATTAGACATCTAACCAAATCTATTAAAATTGATAATAACGGATTGGAACCGACTCAAATGAATGAAAATAAAATAATTTCAGACTAAGTGAAACAAAAGGAAAGTTAATTGAACAACTAAACCAAACTAACCAAATCCATTAAAATTAATTAAAAGGTATCGGAACCGGTTCAAATGACTAAAATAAATTAAGACTATGGGAAACTATCAGAAAGTTGATTGGACGACTAACCAAAAGTAACCAAATCTATTAAAATTGATTATAACGTTACGGAACCGGCTCAAATAAGTAGAAAAAGTTGCGATTAAGAGAAACTAACCGAAAATTGATTAGACGACTAACCAAAACTAACCAAATCTATTAAAATTGATTCTAACGTATTGGAACTGTCTCAAATGACTAAAATAAGTTGATGGTAAGTGAAACTATCTGCGTTAGATCGGGAATTGAGAGACGAATCGAATGCAGTTTTTACAACCACCACTAATGTTATAAATAGTAAAAACGAACGAAACTTGAAGTAATATGCATTTATGTGGTATATTTTGGTAAACTAAACTTGCGTAATCTGCTAAAAGTGATTTTTTACAATAGATTGTGTTAAGGGTGGGTGAGGGTGACTTTTAGTTTCTCACGACAGACTAGTCGTGCTTCATATCCTTAGATCGAGGGATGTGAGACAAATCGAATGCAAATTGTCTTTTGCTTTTTACAGCCACACTTATAACGTTTTAAATTGTAAAAAAGAACGAGACTTGAAGTAATATACATTTATTTGGTATGTTTTGGTAAACTAAACTTACGTAATCTAACCTGATCTCACCCAAACTTCTATCAACTATATATTTCCACACAATTATGAGTTTTCTCAGATCCCAAATTTAATAAGCGCTGTATTTTGCATCTTTGTGAAGGACTGTGATTTTTTTTTATGATAGTGGCACACACACTATTATATTTACGCGGCTACATATTATGCGCTAAAACGAAAATCTTTTTTTCTGATTTCAAATATGTTGATGATATTTGGGTGAGCCATTTTTGAGATATTTAGCTTAAATTATAAATAAATTGCAAAATTGTTTCATAGTGGTATTAAGAAAGACATGGAAACAATAACATTGTTACGTTGTTTTGTTATATAAATTTAAAATCTTAGAGAGAACAAGTAAAGCTCTATTACAAGAAATGTTACAGTTTCATAGATTCAATAAACATAAATTCAACACGAAAATATAATTTTTAAATTTAACTTATATAATCAAATTTTATTTATTGATTTTAATCACAATTTTGACAAACAAAAACGTTTTTATTTAACCTTCATAAATCCGAGCGGGGTGCAGTTAAACATGCTAAAGGATTACAATAAGCTAACGGACGAAAAACGATTGGCGATATTAAAGACAGATAATTACGATAGGGATTTTAATGATTTGGAATTAGAGGATGGATCAAGTTATATCGAGGAGACCGACGATATAGTGATGGCAACCGATGAGGTAGATGACTTTTGCAAGTTGATACTAGTAGTGAATATGAACCGACAGATTTCGCCGATGTAGTAAGCCAATCAGTAGAGCTTTATAGTGATGATTCAACTTATAATTCTGAAGATGATAGTGTGCGAAAAAAAATATATTTTCTACAAGGATAAAGCGATGTAGTAATCCAATCAGTAGAGCTTTAAATTGATGATTCAACTTATATTTCTAAAGATGACAGTGTACGCAATAAATTTCATTTACTACAAGGATAAAGAGAAGGAAATGCAACATACAACAACTTCCAACAGGTTTTATTAGATATAGTTCCCAATTTTCGATTGTAGAATGGGTTTGACTAATTTTGTCATAACACGAAAAAAATAGAAAAGCCGAATCATATTATGTAAGAAATGAAAAGGTTCTCCATTGTACAAGAAGAACTAAAAGCATTTATTGATTTGCATATTATTTTCGGAGACTGGCGCGGCGTTAAAGAGCAAGATGCATCTTTATGTCGATCTGTAGTGTCATCTACCATGTCTCGTAACAGATCCCAACAGATTATGTGCTTTCTAAGATTCCAAAATTTTGGAAGAGATGGAATAAAACACACTGAAAAGTTCACCCCAATCAAAGACGCTTTTGATGGCTTTGTGTCAAGTTGCAAGAAATCATTAAATCCATCTGAATACTTGGGCATGGATAAGAAGTTAGTTCCGTTCCAGGGCAAGGCTTCTTTTCGGTTTTATATGAAGAGTTAGCTGGACAAGCATGCCTTAAAAATTTGCGCCTTGGCTGATTGTAGTTCCGCATATACAGCAAATATGGAAATTTATTTAGGTTATTTCACTTATTTAATGAAGAAAGATTTGCAGATATTTATTTACTATGGGATTTATAATTTTGGTCAAAGATGGAAACAAACCAAAAAAACAGGGATATAAGACTTCGAAACTTAATTCTAGTCTTGAGTACAGGCGGGGAGAATAGAGCGGGAATTGCGGGAAAGCGGAAAGCATTTGAGATCTACCCTATCAAATATGACATGTTATTTATTATTCTTGTGGTTTAATCATGCTACGAACATACAGGGTGTTATCACAAAACTATAAGGTGAAAAACGATAAGTTAAACACTTGTTGGGGTATTTCCCGAACAGTATCTACATTTATTAGGCCAATTGAATTGTTGACTTGATCAATTGAAAGATTTTTACTTAACATTCTTGATCCTCTTACATATAACTCAAACACATCTAAAAGAAATTGACAAGAGTTTTTAGAAAAACTATCACAAGATAATTTTGATCCTAATAACGTAAGTTTTGATGCCTCTAGTATTTTTACAAATACACCTTCTAATAAAACTTTAATTATTGAAAGAAATAAATTAGAACATGGTACTAACCATGATGAACGTACAAAACTCAATATTAACGCTATGCTGAGACTACATACTTTTTGTGTAAAAATTCCATACTTTTAAGGCAATAATAACCACTATCATTAAAATAATGATTTAGCTTTGAGTTCACCATTATCACCTTTACTAAATAATAAAAAATAAAAATTGAAAACCATTGTCATAACGTATGGTAAAATAAACTCAAAGTGCCTAAAAAACATCAAGCGTAAATTGTCGGTAGAAAGAACATTAACACAATCAATATTTTAAGAGCTACGTACCGGTGTTAAGGCTGTAATATTATAATCTGTTGCATATCCTTGGTAACCATTAATATAGGCTACAGCCACGTCCCCGCCAACCATTTGGCTCTCGTCGGGAGATCCAGATATACCAAAGGCAAGATATTCGTCTTCATTTACCATACCGGCCAATTGAATTGTAATCGCTGGACCAAATATTTCCCATGATACTTGGAAATTCTTGTGAAGTTGAAGACAGTTGGGTAGCTCATCTTTTTGTGGCTAAAAATGTATTGATAATTATTTTCTGGACACTACTTCTGACTTCGTGATACTGAAGGTTAATGGCAAATTTTTAAGTGAAAATATGTGTACCAGATCGTTCGCGCAACTATACTCAAGATATTGTCACGGCTCGCGACCCTCTGTATGTTTTTGGACTACCTTATACAATTAACTTGCCGCTTCTACGTTATTTCCACACAAATAATCTCCGACAACATTTATCACCATTTTGTTATTTTCCCGATGTATAGTGTTTCGTTGTTTCAAGTCCTTTAAATTACAAACTCTTTGCGTTCAAAACGCATTCATTAGGCAAATAAATTGGACTATTTACAGACCGAAATCTGTACAGAAATTCAAGTGGCGCAATAGGTAAACGAAAAGAAGAATAAATACACAAGTAAAATTTGTGATATTTAAATGCCTTTTTAACTTGAATATTATAAAACTATTCTTAATATATTTAGAAATAATAGGTTTGTTCTAGCATGAAATGAAATTTAAGACGGTTTGAAGCCAGTTTAGTGGATTGACCAACTGCGCATGTTCGTCCGAGACTTGGTTGCAAACGGCTGGATATTTTCATCTGCTAGAACACTTATTTCAGGTGACAATTACCGTGACTGACATTTCGTTGTTTTGACGGTTTTCAACTAGTTTGCAAACTGGATTTTGTTGCTGCTAGAACATCTGACTGGTAGTCGGAATTCTGGTTTTGTTTTGCTAGAACGCATATATTACTATGCGCAAACTCCGGATGGTTTTGTGCCGTTTGAAATCGCTGCTAGAACAAACCTAATAATTCATCATATCTACTACGTACTAACAGCTTTCGAAAATCTTAATACCATAAAATATTCTAAATTCCGCGTTTAAATGAATGCCGTATTCTTTGACTGTTTTCTTTTAATTACTAAATTTCTAGTTTTTCTGAAGTCGCCTTCATGGACAACTCATCAACTAATCGCAAACTAATCCTGTATTGTCAAACACGTTATAGTGAGGGCTTGAATTTCTTTTAACTATATTTATGTATGCACTTTTTTACTTATATTTATTTACGCACCTAATTTCACATTAAGTCTAAACCGACCAGATTTTCGTACCACTTATTTGGCTTAATTTTTTTTTTAATTTGTTATCTTAATATACGCTTAAAGTTTTCTATTGTATTGTTGTAATTGACTAATTTAGTAAGGCTTTTAGCCATATTATTTTAATATAATGGGATCTCAGAGAGGGGAGAATTCGCTGCTGGATCTTTTTCTAACCACCAATCCTGACCACTACACAATTACAGTTGGTTCGCCATTAGGTAGTTCCGACCACAAACTTATTACAACGGTTAGTGAATTGCCACTTCTGCAGAGGGATCCACCATTGCCTCGCAAAATCTGGCATTACAATTCTACAAACTGGGACGATCTAAGGGAGTTCTACCTAGATTTTTCTTGGCTCGACGTCTGGCACTGATGATCCGTCGCGTCGGTCTGCTGCGAAGAGATCACGCAAGTAATCTCCTCAGGAATGGAAGCATACATCCCAAATTCCATCAAGTTACCGTCAAAAGGAAAGCCCTGGTTCGTCAGAAGATGCGAAAAAGCTATAGGTAGGAAACAGCAAGCCTACAAGTACTGGTAGTAAAATCAGACCGCTGAAAATTGCAATTATTTGGTCGAAGCGAGAAACGAATGCAAACGTGTGATCGACGAAACTAAGGACAAACACAATAAAAGGATCAGGAATAAACTTTTGCAATGACCCAGTGGCTCCAGGAATTTCTGGTCGGTAGTAAAGGCAGTAAGAAATAACTATACAAAAATGTCTCTCCCACCTTTGACAGACGAACGTGACATCACGGCAACTACAGCCAACGAAAAAGCAAACATGCTCGCCAAAATGTTTTCATAGAACTCTATCTTAGACGTCCTCCAAGGCAAGGTTCTACCCACCATATCGAGTATGAACACGACCATGGCAGAAGTCAAGTTTCGCCGCCGTGATATTCGTAAAATCCTTAAAGAACTAGATACGCAAAAGACATCAGCTATGTTGGGGATTGGAACCTTCGGCAACATGTACTAAAACGGAGTTTTATCCACAATACCGAAACAAGAATTATTGCACTCGATGCGCGTTTCGCTAACCATGTTAGCATCATCAGGAGATGATTAAAACTGTTTTAATCATCTCCTGATGATGATGTTTTGGTATTGTGAATAAAACTCCGTTTTAGAAAAGGCATTAGGACCGTGTCAAAGAACTGCGCCAACGAAGTAACACCAGTTTTTCCATTGCTTTTTTCTCTGTCTTACCGAAAAGGGATTTCCCCATCGTCTTGGAAAGTCGCTCGAGTGCAACCTGTTCCGAAGAAAGGCAAGAAAACCACGCCCTCAAACTATCGCCCAATTGCCTTCTTTCCATAATCTCCAAAGTCATGGAACGTGTAGACAATATGCAACTACTCAAGCACCTCGAGAACAACAGAATAATCAGCGATAATCAATACGGCTTTCGCAAAGAGAGATCGACAGGAGATATATTGGCCTATGTCACTCATATATAGAGTAGGGCAATTGAGAACTACGGAGAGTCTTGAGCAATTGCGTTGGATATTTGGAAGGCATTAGACAGTTTGACATGACGGATTGCTCAACAAACTGCTGTCCTTCGGACTGCAAGCCTCTACGTAGCTGGCTTGCCAGCCTCTACGTAGCTGGCTTGCCAGTTTCCTTAAGAACCGATCTCTTCACGTTGCAGTTGATGGACACATCTCAGACACATTCAACATTAACGCGGGCATGCGTCATGGCGCAATACTTTCATCAACTCTGTTCGTCATCTATATTAATGACCTGCTGACCGAAACGAATAATCCTGTTTACAGTTTTGCGGATGACAGTACCCGTGTCTCCCAATTTAGATCAGAAAGGTCTTTACCGGCGACTTATCACCGCAGACAGGAGCAGATTACAGCAATTAGGCAAGATCTAGAGAAAGTTAAAGCTTTAGGTGGTTCCAGTTCAATGCAGCAAAGACCCAAGCAGCCACGTTTACCAAGACGGCCAATACGGCGGGCCCTGACATCATTATGGCAGGATAGACCATTCCTTCATCCTCGTCAATCGGACTACTGCGTGTCTCGGTCAACAGCAATATGTCCTGGCATGACCACGTTGCTAACATCGTAAAATCAGCCGCCTAGAAGCTTGGTACGCTATTTCGCTACAAAAAACTGTATACACCGCAGCAGTTGCTCTTGCTCTACAAAGCGCAAATAAGAGCGTGCTTCGAATATAGCTCACACGTCTGGGGTGCCGCACCAAATCACACCCTAAAGCTGCTGAATTCCATTCGGAAGAGAGCTGTGCAGCTCGTCGGCGATCAGAAGTTGACCCGGAATCTGGATAATCTGGAACACCGCAGACATGTGGCCTGTCAGACAGTCACGTCAGACGGCAAGAGCGCACCAGTTCGTCATACAACTGGAAACACCTAGAACATCGCTTTAGAAGGACTCCTTTGTCTGGCGCACTAGATCACTAAGGAACACGCTCCTAGGACAGCTGTTTCTCCTAATTACAACCTACAATTATTCAAGAACCGTGTCAATCAACCTCTTCGCACACACACCGCTCGTCGAGCGCCCTAGGATCTCCCTTTAGTGTATGTGCCACTGCCATAAAAAAAAATCTACTTTTGTAATGTGTGCACTGTTGATCCAAACAGGGCAGCAATACTATGCGACATAGTATTCCATGGCCAGAGCTCAGGTCCGGAGTATTGTTGCTAAGCTCCCCATGTTGCTCCAGCAAGTTTGGCTATTATGCTATGGCGCGCTCTCATTTTACCTGCTACGTTTCCAAGATGTAGGTTGAATGTTAGTGATCGGTCGAGTGTCACGCTTAGATACTTGGGGATTCTATTGTGGTTAAGGATCCTGCCATTGAATTCCACTCGCAGCGCATCATTTGCTTGCCGACTCGATACATGGAAGTAGCAGACTTCTGTTTTAGATGGGCTTGGACACAGTCTCCATTTTTAGAAGTAATCACTAAGCTTGGCTGAAGCATGTTCAGCTGGTGATTTGAGATTGTGCTGGTAGGAAATCGACTAGTCAGGGACTAATACTCATAAACAATTGAAACCATACCTCAACCGAAATAGTATGCCTATTTCAGTAATCGGGTATAGTGTAAACTCATTAATTCTTTGACCAATAGACGTTGTTATTGTTTTACCGAAGTGCCTTCTTTATTATCTCTTCTCACCTGTCGTAGACCGATCCATAATCTAGGCCATATAACCTGCACGTCATCCAAGGTGTAGCGTCACGGATAACAAAACGTGACAATATGAATATCTGCGTAATTCAAACCACTCAACTTAAAGCACAACGGATTGTACTTCCCTATCTTAGATTTTAATTATCAGTCGTTTAACACCCATTACCTATTTAACCGAAAGTAGCCTTAAGCCGAAAAGTGATCATTTACGTGGTGAAAATAATGTTTTGCACATGTTGAAACAAGTGAATTTAGACGTATGATCTTTTATATGAAACATGAAAAGAGTTCTAAGAAGAACTATTTTTTTTTGAATATATAGTGGTCGGGATAATCAAATATTTCTTAAATCATTTATGATCACAAAGGTGGGGGTGGTAATTAAGTTTATATTTAACCACTTTATTTAGTGGACTGTATTAAAATAAGGTGGTGGGGGTTTTATTCATAGGGTGTGAATTGAAACATGTATTTTAATTATTACGTACTTTAATAATGTAAGAATTAATTTGCATTAAATATGATAAATAATTTCTACTTTCAAGCTTTCATCCTTTCACATTTCTTTACTGAATTTAATTAACGTTCTTTTAATTCAAAATTTCAACTGACTGCCTTTTCGTTCACACTAAATACCTTGTACTTTCCGTCTTCATCGATTCTCTCAAGTTAACTTTACCAGGGCTATAAGACTTCGACATTTGATTCGAATCTTGAGTTCAGAAATAGATTTGTCTGCTACAAATTACCATCCGTCATTTTACGTTCTTCTATCTTCGACAGCAGAGACTCTACGAGCTATATTGTCTCAAGAAAATGCTTTAAAACGCCCAAAACGAGTTCTTTATCCAAGCTTGGATAGAGAGAACAGAGTACACCAAATATTCTCTAAATATATGTGCAAAAATGAGAAAATGGCCCAAAGGATTTTGACGTCAACGGAGCTACAACTTTCTACCTGCTTTTCGAATGAACGATTGTACTGCACTTTTTATTACTTCTTCCTTCCACTAAAACTTAAATTTTGAGAAAACTAACTAAACATCTTGGCGTCAACCAGGGCAGTGACAAGGGCTGATGTTTTTGGTGTCAATCTTATGCAGAGCGGTGACTGGACCGTTGCATCACAAATGAGTTCGTCAGGCACTAAAAATCTAATTTTCCTACCGGCGCGGCAGGGAGAAATAAAGCGGAAGTGAATTGCACGGAGGCTGATGCATTTGAAAGGGTGGAAGCATGTTTTTTCTTTATTTGACATATTGTTGTTTACATAAAACTGACTGAGACAAAGATATATTAAATTGAGAACGATTAATAATGATTTCCTTGATGGAGTGACAAGTTGCTGTTGTATATTACGGAATCTTTTATACCGACAATCCAGGTTCGGACTAAGGAGTAACTGATACACAATGCTTTAAATGCACAAATTTGCTGTTTACCTGGAGTGAAATAAATCTATTTGGCCTTTAATTATGACTCAATCATACTACAGACATATAGGGCGTTATCACCAAACTATACCGTGAAAAACAAAAGTTAGTACACATGTTGGGGTGTTTCCCAAACATATAGGGTTTTCCATAAAAACTTTGCTTTGCTCATTTATTTCAGCTAATAAAAACCGGACGGTTCAGGATAAGCCCTATAAGTTTTGTGCTAATTTATTTTTAACTTTTATAATACATACTGTAGAGGGGTATTAAAAGAGACTCACCCTCTACAGTAACTTAATATCAACGAATTGATATAATAATATGTATTAACTCCTTGGAACTTGAAAGTTGTTGCTGCCCTTATCCTAAACCTAAATCATTAAATATAATAAGTTATTGGAGGCATTCCAATCAATTTGCATTTTTCCTTTTTTCTCTTATACCTAGAAAGGTAATTCCAAGCAAACATACACACTCTCTCAAACATATTTTCTTCTTTAGCAGATTAGGAGACAACTATTATGAATTGCCAATTGCTTTTATGTGCTTATATATTAAATTGAAATTACATCCATAAGCGACAAAGAGCTTACCTTTAGAACTTATGCATAAGGAATTTATTACTGTATTAAGAAAGAGTGTTTTACTTACAATTACTTTAATCAACGACGGTGGAACATTCAACGCCTCTGGAATAATTATCGATCCCAAATTCGTATTGGTGTCATGATCAAAAATACTGAACCAATCTATATTAAAAATGGTAAGGTCTCCCGGCAATTCCAAAGTGATGGTTTTATTCTTGTATGCCTTAATAGGGTCCAAGCTGAAAATTACGTGTTAAATATTATTTGCGGCATTGCTTTTCAGTAATTTGATAAGTGAGATGGTTAGAATGTAATACTCATTTTTTCTACAATCCAACATTTATATAAACATGAATTCAATTGTTGCTCAGTTAACTTATCTCTGCTTATTCTCAAAAGCTAGGCAGAAACTGTCAGATACAGTTTTTATAGTTGATTACTATAAGTAAGCAAATTTTAAATTTAGTTTTAACATTTGTTTTATATCTTAAGTATTATAGCATCAATATTAACTTATTTGCTAAGTCAGGGTAAAATAAGTAATGACCTTCCATTGGGATACGCGTCCCGTACCCCAAAACCCATCAGAAGTTAATTACAGTACCATAGAGAAAGAGTTATTGGCAGTAGTATGGGCCACCAAATATTTCAGGCCATATTTATTTGGTAGAAAATTCACAATAATAACGGACCCTAAGCCACTCCAATGGTCATTCAGTTTAAAAGAACCAAGTTCGCGCTTGGTAAGATGGCGACTAAAACTCGAGGAGTAAAATTATGATATTGTATACAAAGAGGGAAAACAGAACACGAACGCAGACGCCTTATCAAGAATTGAAATAAATATGATGGAAAATGAGTCAGTTGTTGGAAAATGCAGAACATTTAATTAATAACGTTGGGTTAAGCTTAATAATATTTCACCGCATAAGCGATCTAAAAGAGGTCTTTTAAATATCGTTGGAAAAGCACATAAATGGCTTTGTGGGAACTTAGATAGTCACGACGGAGAAAGGTATGACAAAGAAATTTCTTCTTTGACAAACAATCAGAATTCCGTTATTCACGAAATATCTTCTAATATCCCTCACTAAACAATTAATCAGTAACTATAATAAAACAATTTCTCAATTAGATGTAAATCAAAAATTGATAAAAAGCAACTTACTGCAGTTTCAGTATAACGTAAATCAAACCTTAGACGACATTTCAGCATATTTAAGAGCTCAAAATACTTTCGATCAGATCATCCTAAACAGCCAAAATTTAATTACCTTCTTAGATAAAATAGAGAATGCGGTTATGTTTGCTAAACTAAATACGTTACATAGTTCAGTAATCTCTGCATTTCAAATAAATGAAATCATAAACTATTGGATGAATACATATGATAATCAAAAACTTATACATTTTAAAAATATAATTTCGCATTATCAAATTTGTGTTCTCCAAGTAAGCTTTTCTAATAGTAAGATTATATCCGCTATATGTTTTCCAATTTTATTTAATGAGGGTTTCGATACTTTTCACCTCATCCCAATTCCTTTTAACCAATCGATCATAATTCCAAATTATTCCTACCTAATACTTGGCATAATTCAAATCCAAGAAGAATAAGAAGAGTGCCCGCAAATCAAACATGTCTACATATCCCAAAATCGATTGGAAACTCTGTTTACAAATTACATTGTCTCGATGATCCGGTATGCTGAAAACCAAAACTGCCACGAGGAAATGGTTCAATTACAACACCCAATAGTTTGCTGTTATTATTACCAGCAAACACATACTAATTATACCTGCGGAGGAACAATTAAAAGTTCTCGAACAATGTGAAACAAATGGAGGATACGTCCGTGTTTCCACGCCAAAAATGCTAGAGTTATCAATAGGTCGCCAAATAAAAATTTTGGACTACCATTTTATCAATAAAGAAGACAAATTTGAAGAAAAATCGCTTTGCTTACCTGAGATTACAATGCCCGAAGAAAACAAGCATTTTCTAAAGCAAAGGCCCATCCAACTTGAATCAATCGATCTGGACGAAATACATCGGCTGAAAGAAAAATCAATGCTCCTGAGGACCTCCGAAAAATGGAATATCCACCCAGTCGGATGGAGTTTTATCAGCATCATCCCGTCACTTGGAGTAATAGGAGTAGCCCTTTCGATCTGTCTGAAAATATATATACAAATAACCCGGAAGATGACTGTCAATCAACCCGATGAATCCAACCAATGAAACATTCATCCCTCATGTTTCACTCTTCGGCGGGAGAAGTTATGTGACGACCACAAAGGAACTTCTCACGGAAACTGCAGAGCTAATAACTTCATGTGAACTTATAAATATACCTAATTATTGTATTAATTGTATTGATATTCAGTTAATCCGTTACAGGTTAACCGAATCTAATCATTTATGCATCTTGCAATAATTACTAAAGAAAGAAAATCCATGGCTTATTCCTAATATAATTTTCAAAATATGATACTTACTAGCCATATTCATCAGGAACTTTAAATCCTTTAGATACCGGTTGGGCGCCAACTCCAACCCAGAAATAAGCATCCTTAGCTTTTCCATCGTAACTGAGGCCAACTAATTTGATTTGTTTAGCATCTAATATTTCAACTGAAATCGTGGTTAGAGAATTCGTTTTTCCGATCAACTGAGACACCTTCTGAGCGATAGGCGGTTCGAATTCTTCTGGTATGTATATATCTCCAAATGTATTTTGAGACCAAATATCATATATTGCAAACCATTTGATATCAGTAATTTTCTTGTTTTCAGGGAGAACCAAGGTAAAGTCTTTATTGAAATGACGTTCCAATACATTCGTTCTGCAAAAAATATATTATATATTAAAACCTATCAAGGTTTTTTATAAGTACGTAAAAATACAATATTTTTATCTATAATATTTTTGATACAGGTGTGAAATAGCAGTGTTTCAAGCTTGCGGCGTGAACATACATTCGACAACACGTCGAGTGCTTAAAACACTTATTTCCCTCGCTTTAATTTCGACCAATCACCATAGTTAATTCTTGTGTCAAAAACGGGTTTTAATTGAAAAAATGAGTGACAGGAAGGATCTAATGGAAATTTTTCCTATATTTTCTTCGGAAAAATTTGTGAGAAATATCTGTCAGCAAAAATAGCTTAAATGATATATTTTTTTTTCTATCAGCGATAATCTTACCAAATATCCCTCGTGTATCTAGTTTCATGAAAAAATCGGAAAAGGAGTTTTTCAGTTATTTGTTTTAACAAATGCATGGGCGTTAGTGGTATTAAAAATACTAGTGGAAGACGAAGATTTTTCCACTTGCGGGAATGCTATTTATGGAAATTGGAGTACGATCAATTTCTTATAGATTTGGATGAAATAAAATTCAAAATCCTCATTGACGGCTCCTCGTAGATAGTCTCCGTTGACTTGAGAAGTCTATCCGCGCAAAATGTCAGCGGTATTAGAAAACTAGCGCATTTGATTGGTCCCTGCGAATATCCTTAATAATTGTTTTTAGAGTTAGAGCATTTAAATCGTATGATTTTAACGACAGTCAGTGCTGTACCACGTGGTTTCAGTTTACGTGTTTTGACAAGTTTGTTTTGTTAGTTTTGTCACTATTTGCTTTGTACTTTGTTGTTGTTGTTTTTGTGATTGTTGTTGGTGTGTGCATTTTACCTCCATTTTTATTACATAACTTTGTTGTTCTTGAAAATCAATATTTATCTAATGGCGTTTTGGAGACCTTCCGATATTTCTGATGGTGAATCGGAATCTGAAAATCCCAAAACCAATACCGTTGCGGAGCTTTTAGAGTTACATGTTGGAAAAGTGAAAATCATGAGGCCTCAGAAAATTAAATATAAAAATGAATTTGTGAGCTTACTAAACTTCCACGCTCTACAGTTTATAAAGTCATTAAGGTAGGAGATATAATTCACCATTCTTTAAAGCAAAAGAGATCCGGCCAAAAGCTAAAAAAATTGGTAATGCTTCTAAAGAAGTTATACGCCGAGTAGTATATCAATTCTACAAAACAGCAAAGTCCCGACAATGGAAATGATTCGAGATTAATTATGGGATTACCAGAATTATGAATACAAATCTCTCGACACTTTGCGTAATATCTTACTCAATTGCGGTTTTAAATATAAAAAATTGAATAAAATAATGGTTATCATGGAATCGCATCGCATAGTTGCTCACCGGCAAGCATAATTACGCAAAATTCAGGTATATCGCTAAGCAAAAAGGGAAATAGTGTATTTAGATGAAAAATGATTTGATACACATGACGTAGTTGAGTATGGTTGGGTAGATGATAACAGTAATTGCAAATTAAACGGTCCTTGTTCTCGCGGCAAACGAGTGATTATACTGCATGCAAAAAGTGATAAGGGCTTTGTACCCAATGCTTTATTAATGTCTGCCAAAAATGTAAAGCAACCTTCTGCTGATTATCATGAAGACATGACCGCCAGTCTTTTTTAAAAGTGGTTTACCGAATAATTGTTGCCGAATATTTCCCCAAATTCCGTTATTGTAATGGACAATGCATCCTATCATTCCCGCCTTCTTAACAAAGTTCCCAATAGCAGTAATAAAAAGGAGGATATTCTCAAATTCATGGAGAGCAAAAATATGGAAAATCCTCAAAAGGCGACAAAAAGGTGTTATTGGAAGCCATTAAAAAAACTGTACAAAAGCATATGTCATTGCCAAATTATGCGAAACACATGGTCATACCACGGCACATATAACAACCAGCAATATCACTTCTTTTTTTTTTTTCGCATCTGCGCAAGTCCGCGCGCAAGATATTCCTTGGTAGGAAATCCGTCAAACTGCCGCCAGCGGCGTCGTTTTTTTACGGCTGGTTTATTTTATCGCTATTGGAGTTAAATCAAAACCATAGGCGTGTATTTGTCAAATAATTGACATTGTGAGAGACGAACGTTGTTTATGACATTGTGTAATGCAAAAAGCCATGGTGTTTAAGCAATAAGAACTTGTACAAACCAGAGATATTCTTCCAAGAAGAATTTCTTTAGATTTCCTGCTCATACAACAAGGTATACATATTGCGGCTCTGTTAAAGGAAAATCGTACTTATATATATTTCAAATCCACCCCTGACTTTTCCTACCCAACTAACATTAGCAAGGTCAAATTTATTTTTTCGCCTGACAGGTCGAGTAATATTGCTGGTTGTTATATGTGCCGTGGTCATACTATTTTGCGGCTTCCCCCCTATTAATGCGTATTTAATCCGATTGAGATGATGTGGGCTGCCATCAAGAAAAAGCTTAGAAAATATAATCAATCGCCAACTAACAGTGATTTCGTACTAGGAAATATAAGGACAGTAATTAATGAAGCAAACGCAAGTGGCATTTGGATGAACTGTGTCCGTCATGTTGTAGAAAAGGAGAGCGAATATTCTGTTGTGGTTATTATATGCCGATCTTTCCAAATTTTGTTGAGTTTGGTCATGGCCGATTTGGCAACAGCTATCCTTCTGCTGATTTCTTGACTTGATCCGCCATATCTGCTGATGTGGGCACCTATGGGCACCTGTTCTCGACATCTTGAAAACTAGGCATTTCGTCCATGCTGTGCGTACGATCTATTAGCATAAGTTTCGTTTTTTGACGGTTCAGTTGTAGACCAAACTCCAAGCTCACTCTCTCTACTCGCTCAATAAGACTCGACATTTCCTGCTCATCTTTGGCGATAAGTGTGGTGTCATCAGCGTAGCGGAGAAAATCTATCCTTCTGCCACCTATTACAACTCCTCCTTCCCAGCCGTCTATGATATATTCTCCATATACGTTAAACAATAAGGGTGACAGAACACAACCCTGCCGTACACCACGTTCCACGTTGAAAGGTTCATCCATCCACCTTCATTAGTGTTATGTTATTGTTATATAATTCTTTTAGTAGGTGAATCAGATGTCGTGGGGTTCCCATCTGCGACAGGACATCCCAAAGTCGCCTCCAGTTGACGCAATCAAAAGCCTTGCTGTAATACAGGAAACACAAGTATGCAGTTTTGCCATATTCTCTTGTTTTTTCAATGATTTGCCGCACATTCATAATCTGGTATCTCGTACCCTTTCCTCTCACAAAACCGGCCTGTTCTTGTGGTATTTGCCATTCTAAAAAGTTTCTAAGTCTCTGTAACAGGATCCTGAGCATGACCTTGCTTGGATGAGAAATAAATGCTATAGTTCTATAAATATTGCATTTTTTACTGGATCCTTTTTTATGCAGCGTTATGAGAGTAGAGGTGCACCGGTCGGTTGGCCACTGTCCTGTCTGCCAAACCCTGTTACAAGTTTTCCAAAAGAGATCAATACCTTTCGCGGGGAGGTGCTTAAGCATTTATGTCATCTTCTCCTGGACTCTTATCGTTTTTTAGATGTCGAATCGCATGTTCTACTTCACTTCTTAAGATGTCGGGCTCTTGCTGTATATCCTTGATTGAAAGCGAAGCTTCGGGCTATTGTTCAGGTTCTACTTCTTTGTATGGATTCATACAATGTTGTCGCCAAACCTGGATGACGTTTCCTATTTCAGTGACCACTGTTCCATTCTCGTCCTCTATCGACCACGATTTGGGTTTGAATGCTCTTGTGATCTCTTTAACACATTTAAATAGTTCACGCGATTCATTATTCTTAGAGAGCTTTTCTATGTCGAGACAGATGTTCTGTAAATGTTGGTTCTTATCTCTTCTGGTCAGTCGTTGTATTTGTCTGTTTAGTTCTTTATACTCAGTTCTCTGTTCTTCAGTATTTATACCTGTTTTTCTAAGATTCTTTCTTCTTTGTACTATGTTCCAAGTTTCGTCGGTCATCCATTGTTTGTTTTTTTACATTTGCTTGTGCGTTAACTTGCTGTAATATCAGTTCTTTAGAATTTGTCAAAGTTGCTTTAAAGCTTTGCCACATTTCATCCACGTTAGCCCGAGTTGTCTTTCTGTCGGGAGTGAATCTAGATTCACTTCTAATTCTTACTTAAATTGGTGCATATTCTCGAGTTTTATCGAGGGAGTCTTCTTTTTCATTCTAGGAGCGGAGATGTGTATTTTTACTTTTGTTAAAAGGACTTTGTGGTCACCTCCGCACTCGTGTCCAGGTAAGGTTTTGACATTATTGATACTTGATCTTCATCTAGCATGAACTAATCTATTTGATTTTTATATTGACCGTTTGGAGATGTCCACATGTATCGAGGTCTTGGATGGTGCGGGAACAGACTGTTAGTGATAGTCATGTTATTTTCCATGCAGAACTCCACTACTTTTTGACCAGATTCGTTTCTTTCACCCAGTCCGTAGCTTCCGATGAGATGTTTAATATGTGCGTCTTCTTGGGTTTGTCCGATTTTTGCGTTAAAGTCACCTTGAATAAATGTTACTTCTTTACTGAGTATTTGACGTATAGTTCTCTCGAGATTAATGTAAAATTGTGTGATTTCTTCTTCAGAGCTAGTAGATGTTGGGGCGTAGACTTGTACTATATTTAGATTGCATGGTTTAGCACTAATTCTCATAGTCATTATTCTGGACTTGACCGGATTGTAGCCCATCACAAATTCCTGTATTCGCCTTGGGATTATTATTGCTACTCCTTGTATTGAATCCGTTGGATGACCTGAAAAATATAAATGGTACTGCCACTTCTGGATGTAAAATGTCCTTGACCGGCCCAGTGTGTTTCACATAAGCCTACTATATAAATATTTGCCACTTCTCGCTCGATGATGTCCAGCTTGCCATGATGAGTAACAAGGCTCTGTACGTTCCCCATAATAATAACACCAAATTCAGATTCCAGCTGTGCGGTTTCAAATAGTGACTTTTCATGAATTTCTCAGGTGAGTGAAACAAAATCACATAATCCTACTTTTTCTTATTAACTTTTTATGTAATGCTGACATAAAAAAGGTACGTTTAAAACTCAATTATACTAGCAATCAAGCAAACGTTGATTAAAATATTTTGTATTACACCTGTGTATAATTATGAAAAATATAATTAATTCAATATTTTTCCATTCTACCGTCGCGTCGCGTTGCACGCCTAAATTATTCAACGAGTTTTGATTTATTGCTGTTTACACAGACTTCGTATAGACTTTACTAGTGTAACAGTTCGATTTTGCCAATTTTAAAATTTCATTTATATGCCGCATTTAGGGAAAAAATGAGGCTGTATTTTGCATTCATTGGTTTATTAACTCTGAATTTAATAATTCACTTGAAATTGCCTCTTTTCTCAATGTAAAATTACCTATATTTTAAGTATAGGTTAGCTATATATTTGTATTCTTAGTCCGTTGTGACTATTTATTTTAGTTGATAAGCGATGTATGTACCTTATTATTAAGTTAACTTGGCTTGATTTGCATTATATTATCGTAAACAGCCAGCGAGTCGATTTACATTTCTAAAGAATTCTGTTAGCCTGCAAATACGCTGCATTTGACTTATTGAACCATAATTTAATTTCAGTTTGAATATTCTATTACCTTTTGAGAACCCTAGGTTGATGTTCCGGAGATCGTTTTTGGACCTCTTCTTTAAATATATTTCTCGTTTAGTACGGCCGACTAGTTTTTGTGTGGTTCATGCCAAATAATAGGAATGGGCTACCTATAGCGCGTTTTTCATTCTCGATTTACATTTTTGAAGGTTTATTATTATTATTCCTGTTAGCGCATTTCCTAGCCTTTCTGGAAGAATGTAATTTTAGCTCACTATTCGTGGCTTCCGCCGTCATTTATCATCATAATAAGCGAGAATTAAGGCGTTTATTTTCTTAGAATTATTCCTTGTATCGAATCACTCGTCAAGTTTTCAGCCCATTACTACTTGTGTATTTAATTTCGAGGCAAATTGAGGGAAGACGGAACGTTGGAGGAGTCTTTTTTAGTTTGCTCGCCTGGGGAACGTTTGCTAGTATAGCGAGAAACTGCACGTTTTGAGTATTGTGATATAATACAACCTTTTGATAAGGGATTTATCGTGCGTTTCTGTTTGTGTTTTAACAAGACCGATTATTCGGGCTCTACAAGCTGTACTAGGTAAGTATTTTCTCTGGATCCCTTTTTCTGTGGCCTATGAAGCACTTGACCGCCATGATGCTATTTTTTTTTGTTTCCATTATTTATAGCGGCTTCCACGTTCGTCCCATAAGACCGAGACCGTCGAATCTCCTCTAATACACCCTCAAGTCCGAGTCTGAGGTAAATATCGCTACCATTTTTGCCTAAATTAATGAAATTGATTGCTTATCTACCTTTTATTTTTTTTGTGCACATAACGCCATTTGCTTTTCTCATGTGATATCTACTCCATTTTATCTGATCCGAATTTTTATTTTAATGGAACTTTAATTTTGATCATATGGGGAAGTTTATATATTCTTTTAGGGGTGATTCATACCTATCTTTTTACATTCAAGTTACCTGAACCTTAATGTCTCTTTTATTTGCTTTATTGCACTGTCCATGGGTTTTTTCTGTCTGGGAAAAGTTGTTTTATAAAAAAGATGTATTTATGCAAAGAGGGAGGGGGTCTATGATTTTTATTAAAGTAAGGGGGCGTCATTTAATGCGTACTGGATTATTTCAGAGTTCTTCTGCTGGGCCAGAAGTTTACTTGATGAACCAATTACTTCTGCTGGGCCAGAAGTTTAGTTAAAGGACTGCAACTTTTTTCTCTGAAAGGCCGGAAGCAGGTCCACAACTTTGTTTTCCCTGGAAGGCTGACGAAGGGCCTTAACTTGTGGTTCCCGCACTAGAGCCCATCGGCAGAGTTCGACGACGGGATTTGGGTATACGTTTTGTGTTTTATTGTTTCTTATGTTTACTCTTCGTTTGCTTTTATTGATATAAATCAAACATTGAATTGAGGTAGCTCATTGATTTTAATTCATTTAATTTACATTTATGCACTGGTTTATCGGACCAGTTAATCTAATTGCTTTGAGTTGTTTTCTCATTTTAAACGTCAAGCGCTGGCTGGATAACTTCATTCTTTTCATTAATTAGTCGGCAGATATAACCGCTCTGAATTTTATCTTTTTAACATATGAATCAAGCTATCTGGTGCTTTTATTAACTTCTCAAGTTTTTTTATCTAATCATTGTGTCCGCTCATTGCGGCATATTATCACCATCAGTGCAGCTATTAGCGCACGCATACCTAGTTGTAAGAAGCTTAGTCTGCGTCAAGTGATCACTTTGATAAGTAGTGTTTAGTGCATTTAGTGATAAGGCATATAGAACCGAGGTTTTCCAACTGAATTGGTCTCTGTACGTACAATCTTCATATTGTACTCTGTTTATTTTATTAATTACTTTAAGTCATTTAACCTTCTTTTGTCTACTCAACCACATTTTGAATATAACCATTTTCTCCAGATAGATTGTTGCTGTGTTTGCAAAAAAAAGGATTTAGTAGCAAATATAGTGTCCATTAAATTTTTAGATTGTGTTTTCTTGATAGGTTAAGTTGGTTGATTATAGTGCCATAATTATTCTCATTTTTTTTTGATAGTTCGAAATTAAGAACCGGTTAATTTTATGAGCGAATCTAGCCACTCGGTACAACACCTGCCGAGTTTTTTCCGTTTAGCTGGCTAGAACGGGTGGCGCTCAAACGACCCCACGACAGGGGCCGGGCTTTGTAACGCGACTCTCCGGGGCTAGGTTCATTTTTTTTTATTAATTGGGGAAAAAAAATCTTTGGGTTTATTCAGAAAAAAAAACGTGTTGCACTAGAAACTAATGATATTAACTTATATCTAAATTCTAAAATGATAATTGATATATTTTTAGCACAAAAATATGCAGAATTGATAAAAAAAACAAAAACATTAAAAAATGTAGATAGCATATTACATTTAAAAAAAGCAAAGTGCCTTGCTTTTTTGACACACATGTAGATATTACGACATAAGCATGTGTAAAAGCAGTGAAATCAAACAACTTTGGTTCAGAATATTTCTAATTTGAAAAATAATGGAGGTATTTTCGTTTAAAGAGTTATTTGGATCACCCTGTACTATTTAATAGGATTCAGAAATAAAAGTAATATTTAAAAGTGATCCAAAGTTTAACAGTTTTAGTTTGACTTGACCTATTTCGCTCACCAAATTATCAAAAGGCAAATTTCTCATAAGCAGTAAGTGCACTAGTGCGTAAATAAATCTTAATTTTTTTTTTACGTTTATTGCAGTGAGTAAAATAACTTATTCTACGCACTAGTACGTAAAATTGTTTATTTTTCGCACTAGTGCGTGAAGTAATTTAATAATATTTTTATTTTTTATATATTTTTGGTAGCAAAAAAAATGTTGTATGCTACTCATTAGTAAAGTAACCACTAACCCAAACTAACCACTTTTAATGAATGGGAATATTGTCGCATGAGCCATAGGCGACCCTCTAGAGTCCTATAATGTATCTTTTTTATGTAGGGCGTAAAATTAATTACTTCACGCACTAGCGCATGAAATCGTTTATTTTACGCACTAGAGTATAAAGTAATTTAAAATCATTTTACTTTTTTTATTTATTTTTAGGTAGCAGAAAAATTTCGTATGCTACTCATGTGCACAGTAACCTTTTTTCATCCATGGGAATGTCGCATGAGCCATAGGCGAATGCGACAAAATTCCCATTCATAAAAAAGGGTCACTTTACACACTTGTTGCATAAATAAATATTATGAACAAAAAATCAAAATGATTTCAGATTAATTCTACGAACCCTTGTTTAAATCGGGTGTATATACGCTTTCATGTTAGGGCCTAACATTGATATTCCGGATACTTTATCCCTTTCAGGATGGATTTTCATTTCTGTTTTACGTGTGTTAATCATTAATATTATTTCATACCCTAACATTAAGGAGTCTTTTATACGGTTTGTAAATTTTTAAGAATTTCCCAAAATGTATTTATTTATTTTAAAAAATTGTTCAGACCGTCCTAGCGGGACATTATAGCCCATGTATTGAGAGTCATAAAATATTAAACATAAATGAACACAAAAACTGCATTTTAGTATGACGACATCTCATGGTCTACAAATTGTACTTGCGTACTGTTCAATATTATTTTGCGACCATCTAGTACACCTTCTCCACTGTTCGACAATCGGCATGTGATTACCAATATTCAATAGTTCTTTGCAGGCAGTCCAAACGTCTCTTCACACTTGCCTTACTTTTCCCATGTTTAGTAAGGCTTTCTGTCAAAATTACCAAGAAATCCAGAGATGGTACCTCTTTGCATTTTACTTCATTATAGAAAAATTAGGAATTTACAGCAGTCATCATCAAACTTTTCAAAAACCTTTTTCCACGATTTGCTGGACTTCCGATGAATATCCTCAAATTAATACTTCCCATATATTTGTAAAAGGAAGTGACCTCGGGACATCCATGAAAAGTTCTCAAACCATTTTTTGCGTACTTTTAGCCATGGTTACCTGATCTCCTTGACAGTTACTAGTTACCATGACTTCCCTTGTATCTTGTCATCTACTAAAAGTTATCACCATCGGTTGTACACATGAATTTGGCTTGAATTATCTCTACTTTTTCTCAACTTTTCGGCATACTTTTTCGGATACTAATGCAATACATATGATAATATTTTCATCAACCTTACTGATGTAAAGAATTTATCGTAACAAACTACTGTTGGGG